>CM046043.1:50603385-50905885 GCA_025215565.1 Flaveria ramosissima
CATATGTAATTATGTCAACGTACAGACCATATTTTACAGCCCCAATCAATAAATCTGCAGGCCTACTGAAGAACAGTCATAACCTACTTGGTTACATGTACATATCACATACACAAAATCACAAAATCAAAAAACTAGAACACATGCTTTTAATCGGTTAGTATAGTATTATGAGGCAATGGAAAAGTTAAATTGAATGATGGTCAACACTTGATTAATAAAACAATCACCATAGTTGCAATCTTACTAATGAGTCTTACTTCAATAATCAAAAGATGCTTTTCAAAGGTTTTTTTAATAGTTATGTATCAAAAGATTAAATAAATGTATGTAAAAGTCTATGAAGCTGGATTTGTACACCATGGATCACATAGTATCGGTTCTCGTGCTTGTTTTAAATACTTGTTGTTGAACAAATTGCAGCTGGTGTTTAAAACTTCAAGCCAGTGAAGCTAACCTCTTGTTTCAAAATTAAAACTGAGCAAGAATAAACAAAATTAGCAACAAAGAAAAGACACAAGCAATATGGAATTAATTTAAGACCAATGTAAAAGTGTATAACAAAAAAGAACTTGTATTCAATAAGTGAATTCGTGAACTATTAAAAATAGTTGTAGAAGGTTTGGTAACCTGTTAAAGGCAAACAACAGAAAAAAATAAACTGAAATGAAGCACCAAATATACATAAAGAATGATAATGCCTAAAAAATTCTCTTCTATGGGTATGTATAAAACATTAAGAGTTGCTTATCCCGTCGTAGACGTATTCACAGCGGGAACCATCACCACCGTTGCGTGGTGCTCACTTTGCCGATAGTGTAGAACGACCTACAGCCTATATGAGAACAATGCTGCTTGTTTTGTTTGAATTTTGAAAGTGGGTCCGTTTGAAAGCTGCATGTTGTGAGGAGGGGGATTTAATTTTTTGTTTGGACATGGATTGTGTGTGTTCAAGCTTGAGGAGTTATATAGTGTTTGCTACAAGAGTTGTACAACTCTTAAAATTAAGAGTTTTTGTCAAATGACCATCTTGTCCTTCCAATATGTATATATATATATATATATATATATATATATATATATATATATATATATATATGTTTATGGGCTGGTTAAAATAAAAAAATGCATTTGCTTAAAAATTCTAAGAAACAATCTTAGCTCTTTATTTCATAAATCAATTGTTGAGATGATACTAAGGGTAATATGGGAAAATTCACTTTTATTGACTTTTTCAAATTCAACTACTTTATTTAAAAGTTCGTAACTTTTTTATACAATATTATTTTTTAAATTTAATCGCACCATAAAAGCCAGCGTTTTATCATCTTTAATTTTAGTATATATTACAATATTTTTTAATAAAAAAATCTTTGTTACAAAAATATGATGTTTTATGATAAAAACAATACATTATGTACTATTTTGTCGTAAGACAATACTTTTGTGTTGTTTAACGTTAAAACAACACGTTATGTGTTGTTTTAGGGTAAAATAACATATTATTTGATGTTTTGGGGTAAAAAAACATGTTACATTCTGGATTATGATAAAATATAATGTTTTGTATTGTCTAATGTTAAAATCATCACGTAAAATTATTCTAAAATTGTGTTGTTTTACGATAAGAGGGTGCATTATGTGTTGTTCCGTGATAAGAAAATATGTTGTTTTATTTATATATTGTTTTATGGTGAGAGAACATGTTTTATTTTGTTTAGTGTAAAGGATTGTATAAAACAACATAAATATATGTGTTGTTGACAGTAAGATAACAAGGTAAAACATCACATACTGTGTCGTTATAATAAAACAACACGCTCTATATGGTTTCAATGTAAAACAACATATTCTTTGATGTTTTCATGCGTTGGTAGTATGTAAAATAACACGTTCTATGTTTTTTTCACGTTCTATGTTATTTCATGTAAAACAACACGTTTTGTGGTTTTTCATATAAAATAGGATGTTATGAGCTACTTTCATGAGAAAAAACATGTTTCGTGCTACTTTCACATAAAACAACACATTATATGTTATTTTCACATGAAACAATATGTGATGTACTTATTTAACATAAAACAAGATGTCTTAGCTGATTTAGGGTAAACCAACACATTCGGGGTAAAAATAGCACAAAACATGTTGTGTTTGTGTGGTATTTTGACATATAAATATATTAAAAATGATTATATTACCGTTAATATTAAAATCCATGATCATATTTAAGGACATTATATAAACTACAAAGTAAAAATAGTGCAGATCAAAGTGATTCTCGAGAAAGAAAATGCTTTATTACATAGAGAATGATGTTTATGACTCTAAGTATTATGACAACCCTAAACCAAGGTTAGGTAAATTTAATATTTTCCATAAATTGATAGGATATGTTATATCTTATTAGAGATAACTAAGGTAATTTTATTTACTTATATGAGTTTTTACATGTTAATTAAACATACACTTGTGATACGTAAACATGCATGCATGCATGCATAAATGTTTACGTGTGCATGTATTCTTCTCATGTGAACTTTGTGATTATTGAATCATACGTGTTAAGCTATTGAATTGTAAGATTATGTGATTAGTCACTTGAATGATAAATGTCTTTCACTTACATGTTATGAATTAAGATCAAAACTTAATCAAGCATTATCAAACAAGTTAACATCTAGAAACTTTATATCAAAAACCAAAACCAAACAAATCTCAAACACTTAAACACTAACTAAAACACAACCTTAACCATAATATCGATTCATTAGGACACTAACTAACCCAATTAAACGCCTAAACTATTAACTAATCCTAGCTTAATGACTAAGTAAAGTCATTAACACCACAAATCGCTACCTAGCCGTCCCTTGACACTAACCTTTTCCTAAATCCGCCACCTAGCACCATGACACTAATCCCTCTTAAGAACTTGCCACCACTTCCTCCTAACAGCCCACTAATACAAGCTATAATCCCCACCTCATCAAGCCTAAGACTAGAGTAATGATGGTAATCCCCACTCATTTGAAGCTCTCGGCCGATGAAAACCTTACAACACCAAACTTCCACAACCGTGAACCACCATAACTCACCACACCACAACTCACCACACCCGCAACCATCCCTCTCGGTTCTCACCCCTTCTCCCGCTCTTGGTTCTCAATCCATCACCACCCTCATACTTTCTGTTCTCACCTCATCACAAACTCTTAATCATTAACAACCTCAAGAACAATATGGACCAAGTTACTTTCACAAGCTTATGACCAATCTTTAAGCTCAAAGAACAAGCACCCCAAGCGAATCATCAAGAGTCTAACCAAGCAGTCCATTAGATAGAAGTATATGTGTGTGTTTAACTAAACACTCACAAACCAATCCTTTAAGAATCATCAAGATTATTTACAAAAACTCATAAACAAATATTTTATTCAAAAATTAGTAAGAAAGGGGATTCAAGAACTGAAAATTTGAAAGTTTTATAAAAATCAAGGATTTAAACAAAAAGATTACAAATTAAAGGGTTGAAAACATAGATGTTCTTGATGAATTCGATTAAATACTTAAATGATTGTGATTGAGAGAATAAAATTAGGAACTTGTTAAGAAATATTGGAAATATGGATCTGTAAAATATGGGGTAATAATATTGGATAGATTAATTTATATGATTAATGCAAGAAAATAAAATAAAATAAATAAACAGAAGATACAAACCTGATAAAAATATGAAAACATTATATAATAAACCTTTTATTTTATAGGAATTACTGAATAAATTTCGTGACAAAATTCACATGTATGACTGGATTTCATATTTTAGAACATTCTGTAAATAAAAAATTAAAAGAAATAGTAAAACAGTATGATAAATTATGGAAAATTTACATAAATTATTATATTTAGAATAGAACAGTATGGATGAATTTCTGAATTTTTTAGAGATGTTTAACTATTTTTTCCAATTAATATGAAACTAGTAAAAATCCTAGTAATTTGCTTGTTATGAGTCATTAATCTGAAATTCTATGAGATAATATAGATTTAAGAATGTCTATGATGGTAAATTTTGGTAATTTTTGGGTGATAGTAGTGATTGATTAGGAATTTTGATATAATTAGTGATTTAAATGCATAAATTTTAAAGAAATTAGATTTATTCTAACAAATAATTATTTTATAGGAATTATTTGACTTGTTGGTTGGAACTAAGGTGAGTAACATGGCACCTTTTTGATTTATAACTTTTTGGGGAAAAAGAATACTATGTGTGTTGAATTTGATACATATGTGAGAAATTTGATTTGTTACTGTCATATCAACACAACCATTAATTCGGATGAGGAACCTTCATATAATATAGATAGCGCTACTTAGGAAATGTCAGCCTGTATATGCTAGATGAGGGCAATGGTGTTATATTATTTGTTTGCGTGATTTGTATTTGACTGTTATGAAACACTTGACATGTGTGTAAGTTTAGTTGTGAGTTTGATTGTATTAAATCAATTTAAAACGACTTATATCGATTAAACCTATATTCTCACCAACTATTTGTTGACTATTTTGAGTATGCTTTTTTAGGTCAGCAGAATGTATTATAATCTTGTGTATACCTTCAACATGTATAGTGATCGGCATGGTTACCTAGGAAAGTTGTGTGTCTGGTTGACTATTGACTTGTTTGACTTCAGCCTTTATGTGGACGTTCACGTTCACTACTAGCTGAAGATATGTGATGTGTTGAAAATATATTTTTGATTAGTATTACAAATGTATAAGTCTAGAATGTTAGACTAAATTTTGTATCATGTAATCCTATAAATTTTAAACTAATGAAATTAATATTTAGTTTATTGATTTGATTTGTATGTCGTGATAATCAATGCGTTTTGAACTAACAAGTCACACCCAAGCATTTCACACTTCCGTTGGGATGTGACAAGTATGTATAAAATAAAACAAAATCCATATGAAAAATATGATCTATCTAGGTTTCGAATAAAGAAAAAATGAATGTAATATTAAACAGCCTTTGTTCTTAATTGATTTTATATTAAAATTAGATTGACTTTTGATTAGAATACACATATCTGAAAAGAAGAAATTGATTTTATATTCAAATTAGATTAAGTTTTGACTGAATAAAATCAAAAACTTAAAGAAGTAATAAATAAAAACAATTGAGATTAGGAACAGATTGAAGAAAATTAAAGAAACTAATTTTAGTACTGTTTATATGTTGCTGATTGTTAAAGACAATATTACCCTTGCTATTCAATTTTAAATATTGTCATGTGTCAATCCCATATTGCTTCTTAGGTTATTTAGGCAAATGTTTATTTTTTATTTGAACCAGCCCCTATATATGTGTTGAGAGAGATAGTATATGTAAATTCACTCTCAAATCCAAGTTTAAATACTATAAAACAAAAAGAATCTTAAACTAAATATTGAAATCTAAAAAGATGAGTGAATCAATAACGTCAATTTGATATAACTTCTAAGTTAATCAATGATGTCAATTTAGAAAGACTAAAAATCATGTATACGAACTTTTAAAACCACGAGTTGAGTATAAATGTACAAGTCGTTGAAATCAAACAATACAAATTTCTACACATAACGTGTGGGTTCACACACTATTGTATTTAAATAGGTATCAATTTAAGTATTTTTTCTTTAAAATATTCCTGACACTCTTAAAATTAATTATGTATAATTAAAATCATCACACATATTATGTAGTATTTAAATGTATTTAAAATGATGAAATTTATTTGAATAATAAACCGTTTACCACCGCGATGCTTTAATAGAATAAAACTATTCCTAGTTGTTTGTGACTTTTGTTTGTGACTTTGTGATCATACTCGTTTAAATTGTTCAGCAAGCCAATCTGAGACAGAAGAGCAACAGCTAGTTGGTTTAGTTTTACAAGGGACAGGGAGAGCTTCTTCCTTTCCCTTTCCTTTTTACCTTTTTATTCCATTTTAATTATATTTATAATACGGATCACTATTCACTTAACCGTACTTAGTTACTATACCCTGGTGTAAATGATTTGTCAAACTTAGGGTTGCAAATAAGCCCAAACGAGTTAGAGTGGGATCAGGCTCGACTCCTTATAAAATGAAGATGAACCGACTCGTTTATCTTAAACGAGTTAATAATATGAGCTCGGGTTCGGCTTGTTAATATACGAATCGAACTGAGCCGGCTCACGATCCAACTTGTTTATTTAAAATAAATTAATTTTGGTACTTTTGTAAATAACCATATATATAAAAACAAAATATAATATTATTTATAATCATTTCTCTTAACTAGTTGTGAAATGATAAGAGATTGCCTTACTATATTTTTTACTTACATATTCTATTGGAAAATATCACATTAACCATATCTCTATGACTTATTTAAAGAGTATTTACATAAAATTGGTTTATAATATGTAAAAATTATAGTTTAAGCTTTGATTTATACAAGTTAGTGACCGAACCAATGAGCCAGCTGACGATCGAGCCGACGAGATTCGAGCGAGCTACAAGCAACCAGATTTTTGAACATCCCTAATCAAATTTAGCTTGACACTTTTAACTTAATAGAGTCTAAGCTTGTCTCGTGATTAATGTTATAAACTTGAGATTGAACCATAACTTTATATTTAAATTTTTGTGTGCCTATAATGATTTGTATATAATTATAAGACAAATTAAATTTTAATAATACAAACTATCACTTCTTGTTTTATAAAAATCTATACTCTTGATTTGGCCGGTAACACTCCCAATTTTTCCTATTATCAACAACAATTCAGTTAACATTATCAAATATTTATGCTTGATAGACACTTGATATCGATCACAATAATAATTATGAATGAAATGAAAAAAACACAAAAGGAAAATCAAGGCTAAAAATAAATATAAATCAAGTGTGAATATATGATAATTATACTACTTCAATTGCTATTGGTAATAAAAGTAAAACTTGAGAGTGTTATAGCAAAATGAATAGTATGCATGATTATTGGCTAATAAGTAATCATTTAGATTATTAAAATCTAATTTTCCTAGTTATATTTGTGTGGAAAGTATGATATGTTTAAACATATCACAAGCATTTAAGTCCTAATGATGATATTTAAGAATTGAATATACGAGGTTAACTTCTTACGTCTAGCTTAAACTGTTTGTTCACATTTCTTCGTATAATAAACGAATGAACATGAAAAAAGGAATTTCGTTCAATTAACTACATGAAAAAAACACGAACACTTGTCATGTTTGAATTTCTTCGTATAATATTATGTTCAGTAATATATTGTTTTATGTTCATTCATTTATGTTTCTTCATGTAGTTTGTTTATGTTCATTCATGAGTCAAGCTCTTAACTTTATATTTACTTAAGCTGATTATGTTTAAGTTTGTGATTAAGAATATGGTAATTGGATTTTAATAATCTCAACTTTTATATATTGGTCGGGATTAATCCCAACTCAACAAATTTTACGGACACTCTCAACTTTGAGCTTATTTTCCTGCAACGATCTCTTACTAATTGACAGTTAACACCTTTAGTTTTTGATGACGTGGACTACTTATATGGCCAAAATACTAAGGAGAAAGTTGAAATCAACTGTTGGGTTCGTCAATCAGAAACTTCTGCAACCTAAAACCCGTCAATCTTCACCTTCTGATTTGAACCACTTGACTCGTTAAAGGTAGATTTCAAGTGACAATAGATGCTAAACACTGAAAAAAATGACCTAGTAATGGTTGAGCGGCAGCGGAGTTGAAAAATGGATCAAAGTTAGCATCATTTTATCAAAAAAACTAACGGGTGTTAACTCTCAATTAGTAAGGGATTTTTTAGGAAAATAAGCTTAAAGTTAGTAGTGTATTTAAACATTTCCTGAGTTGGGATTAATCTCGGCCAATAAATGAAAGTTGTGATTATTAAAATCCAATCACACTTAATAATATTAAGTTTTATTATTTAAAATGATATATGTTGATCTATGTTTCTAAATAAGTTAAACTAGATATAACTAGTATTAAGCCGCCGCGTTGTGTCGGGGCGTAAAAACGCATCAAATATCATTAATGTCATACCATTGATAACGACCATCAACACCGGAAAAGATCGTAAAACAAAATAAATAAAAACGAAAAAAATATAATCAAACAAAAAGTAGACGTCGCTCATTGTCGCGTGTTAGCATTCACAGTAGGTTCTTCATTTTTATGTGAGTGTGTGCCCTATATTTTGAGGGATAGTTGTTAGTGGTTGTGAGTGAAAGAGGAGGAATATTCATGAGGGTTGTACCGTGATTCCCCATATTTGAGGAAATATGAGGAATCACGGTACAACCCCCATTAATTTTTTAATATTTGTAAAAGTGGTTGTCAGTGATAAGAGAGAAAAGTTAATTATAAAAATATTAAAAAGTATTATTTAATTGAAAGATATAGTAAAAAAATAATGTTTTTAGTATAAATATGGGGATGAGGTTGGGGTTGGGGAAGCTAGTGTGAATGCTCTTAATGTGCAAGAAACGTAAAACAAAATTCGGCTGTTAAACGGAAACAAATTGATAAAATCATTTAACCACATACTCATGTTGCAGCATGTTAACTCGGAAATTTAAAACCGAAACGTAAAACAAAAAAAAACGTGTAAAAGATGAAAAATATATAATGTCAAAGTTGAAAGAAAAAAAATGTTAAATTTAAATGTTAAAGATGAAAACTATAAATGTTAAAAGTAAAAAACAAAAAAAAAAAAAAACCAAAGTAAAATACAACTTAAAAATCATAAGGTACAAACCATTATGTATATTCAAGTTGGAAATTAGTAATATATATAATTCCTTGAAAATGAACAAAACTTTCCGTTCAATTATATGTTGATGAACAAGTTTAACTAACAAACGGACATAAAACTGGCTTGTTCAGTTTCTTAATTTCACAACTTTTTTACACTTCAATAAAACCGAATGTATATATCTTACACACGTTATACCATATAACTAATCTAGAAGATTAAGGAAACCATACAACGAATAAAAAATTGCCTCTACTTTTTTCATTCAAATCGAGAAGACAGAGGACTTTACATTTGTGACATACAATATTTTATCTTCAAGAGGCTCACATGGTATCATCGAAAAAATGTTATTCCCCACACCCCTTTATTAATAAATGAATATAAATATTTATGTATATTCACCACAAAAAATAATAATAATAATAATGTCAGTAAATGGTTCTTCAATTTGAAGATCATCAAAAGAATCGTCAAGAACATAAAAACTTTATCAACAAAAGCTCCATAGATAGATGTCACCACCTTCTTCTTCACAAACATCTTCTGCTATCATCGACGAATGATAATCATTAAACTCAAAAAATGACTTATTCATCATCCCATCTTTATAGCTTGGTGAATCGAAGTTGTACCACGGTGCAACCATTGACATCAATGTTCCATCAAGAGGATCATTTTTTGAGAAGATTGTTACATCTTCTTCTATATGATTGGTGAGTGGTGGTGTAGTAGTGGAGGAGGACAATGATGAAGAATACGAAGATGATGGTGATGGTGATAGTGATCTTGAAACAGTAGTGGCGGCATTCGCAGCTGCTGCTGCGATCTTTTGAATGGATTTGGGAGACATGATGGTTGTGGAATAGTCATGATTGTATTCAATAGGAGAAAAGTTGATATTTGCATTGGGACCCTTAATGCAAAGAAGGGCCGCATCATAGGCTCTAGCTGCTGCTTCAGGAGTCGAGTAAGATCCAAGCCATATTCGTGTTTTTTGATTGGGTGCACGAATCTCTGAAACCCATGAACCCCAACTCCTCATTCTCACTCCTTTGTATTTCTTTTTGTTGATCATCGACGACGATGGTCTCAATGAATCTGTTTGAATCTTCTGTTCTTTTTTCACCATTCTCAAGTAAACACGAACAAATAACACACTTTGTGACCCTTTAAACCCTTTTGAACCAATATATCTAAGACTTGGTGTGATTGATGCAAATAGCCAAATAGTGATGGTGAACATGAGTGAATGGAAGTTCTAATTATATATATAGTCTTCAAGTGAGTAAAAGCTAGTGAAATGGGTGACAGGTGTATTATTGACTGGTTATATTTCTAATTAATCTATTGCCATAACAAAGGTAAATATATAAACTATTGAATGATATAAAACAATGAGATTATTATATGTTTATGAATATAATATTTTATCAGTTTTTTAAATACTAAACATATTATTTAATGATAATAATGTATTGATTACAAAGGAAGGAAAAGTAAATTTGATGAGAAATTTGACCAATTGCATTGTTGCATGGTTTTTCACTTGGAGAACAAGTCACCCTCACATGATGAACAATAAGCTAGTAAACAGAAAAGAAAAGAAATAATAATAAATGCAGGCAAATGAGTGATTTCGTAGAAGTTAGAACACATGCAATTCGATTATAATATTGTGACGAAGATGAGAAAACATTTGACATAGGATTCGGTGGTACCAAGCTTCCTGGATTCTGCATTAACTTGTCGTTACTAAATTCATACGCACACATATGAGCGTGTTTATTTAAGAACATATGTTTTGAAAGGAAAATTTAATACACAATTTTGTTTTTTTCTAAACATTCCGATATAAAACTAATTGGAAACAGAGTTGTTTCAAAGAAATACATACTTTTGGTGTTCACATCTCGGATGATAAGAAATTATTTATAAATAATTACTAAAATGCATTAAATTTTTTAAAAAAGTTTACCCGCACCTCTCTCTCACCTCACTAATTAAACTATTATATTAGTATTATTATAATAATTATTGTTATTAGTATTATTAATGTTATTATCATTAAGTTTAAAAGAAATAAATAACCCTACACTGCGACGAATAAGTCTTTTTGCGACTAAAATTTTAAACATTTTGCGACGAAATACGGTTCCTATTACCTATTTTGACAATTTGTCGCCAATGTTTCATCGCCGTTTCTGCGTCGTATTAGGTCAATACTTTCGCGTTATAACTGTTGTCGTTGTAGATGACCCTATGGCAATGAATTGTTGTTGTGACCATATTGTCTTTAAAAATATTTCTTAAATAAAATATAATCTTACTTAATATAAATAATATCTAGAGAAAATTGCAAAAATAGTCCCTGTGGTTTGATCAAATTGCAAGTTTGGTCCCTAGATTTTAAAAATTGCAAATTTAGTCCAAACATTTGAAAGTTTGTTGCAAATTTAGTCCCCACCGTTAGTGTCCGTTAGTTTTTAACGATCTGGGAATAAATATGCAATATGGTCAAACCATAGGGACCAATTGTGCAATTGAAAAAAAACTAAAAAAAATCAATAAAAATTAAAAAAACTAAATTTAAAATTTAAAAGATTCAAATAAAATTTAATAAATAAATTCAATAATCGTTAAAAAATAAATAAAGGTTAAAAAATCAAACCAAAGAGATTAAATAAAATAAAATAAGTTAAAAATAAAACACATGTAAAAAGAGAAAGCGAGAAGTATTAAAAAAAATATGCGATTAAAGTAAATAATTTAATAAAAACCAAATAAAAATTTAAAACTACAACCAAATAAATATTTATAAAATTCAAAATAAATATTGAAAAATCACATTAAAGTTAAAATAATAAAAAAAACGGTTTGATTCCATTTTTTGTTTTTCGGATTTATACTTTCACAAGGTTTTTGGATTCTTCGATTTAAACATGACATGTGAACTTCATCAAAAATAATTATAAAAAATAAAATTTTAAGCATACTTCTCATTTCTCCTTTTTTATTTTTATATGTATTTTGTTGTTACTTTTATTTACTTTTTAAATTTGGTTTGATTTTTTAATCTTTATTCTATTAATTAACGATTATTTAATTTCTTTATTAAAGTTTATTTGAATCTTTTAAATTTTAATTTTAGTTTTTCAATTTTTATTTATTTTTTTATTTTTAAAGAAAATTGCACAATTGGTCCCTATGGTTTGACCATATTGCATATTTTGTCCCCAGATCGTTAAAAACTAACGGACACTAACGCTGGGGACTAAATTTGCAACAAACTTTCAAATATTTGGATTAAATTTGCAATTATTAAATTCTGGGGGACCAAACTTGCAATTTGATCAAACCATAGGGACTATTTTTGCAATTTCTCTAATATCTATTTCAACTAAATGTGGTAGCGTTATGTATTATTTATTTATCTCACACACTATCTATATATAGCGACTAATTTAGTCGAAAATAGGTATTGTTTTATTTTTAAGCTATTTTATATAATTTTCCAAATTCTAACAATATATAAATCTACAAAATGTTCGTCACAACTATATAATATCAAGCAAACTCCATTTACTGCTAATATAATTAAACGTAGAAATATAAATATTATCCTACCAATTCAAATACAATTATCCAAATAAAAACAAACTAACCACATTGATCATCATCTTGATCATTTTCTTCATTAGGCTGACGGGACGTGCCTAAAATCTGTGTTTTGGTTAATAATAGTATATGAAATATTTGTTTTTGCAAAAGCGCATTCTGTTGTCGGGAATCCGCTATAGCCAGATGTTGCCTTTCAAGTGCGTCAGAAATCAAGACTGTGTACCACAATTTTTCTAACATTGTTGACTATACAAGCAATGTAAGAATATATATTAAAAGGCCCATGTGCCAATGCCTTTATTTTGTTGTTGTATTCAGAATACATATTTGATGATGAAGATGAAGATGAAGATGTGTCTGCTTTATATCTAAACCTGATAAAAATTTTGTTTTTATATCACGAAAAACCACCATGTAAAATAAATAAAGTTTAAATTAGCATATCAAAATAGCTAAATAAAAAAATTCAAAAACTAACAATTTGTAGTCTTTAAATTCATCGTAGTTGTTCAATACAAACCATTTTCTAGCCTTTTCAAAAAGTGATATAATTTTGTTATTTGAAGTTGGTCAAAATTATAATGTAAAATACGTTCAACTGCCTTTGAGGAATACCAGCATCTGCATTTCTATCTGCATCGTTGAATTTAGTTTGTATACCCTCAAGATACATTGAACAAGTTGTCAATGCCTCATCTGAAATATAACCTTCTGCTATTGCGCCTTTAGGCCTGGCTTTATATCTAACATACGCTTTCAGCTTTTTTATGTATCTTTCAAGCATCTATATCATATATACATGCCCACAAAGAATAGCTTCTTCTAGTAAATAAACAACTACATGAACTATTATGCCAAAAAACACTAGAGGACATATCAATTCTAGTTTGCATAATATTTTGACCACTTCCTTATTTGCTTTATCCATGTGTTTCACAAGTAAAGATTGTGCATACATTTTTCTATAAAAGTGTGCAAAGATCAATGATTGGTGTTGAAACATTCGCGGGAAGGCATGCTTGGACCGTCACTGGTAGCAATCGTTGCATGACAACTTACTTTTAAAGTTTAATCCAAACTTATCACGATCACTGGGTGTGAAACAACAAGGAGCATGTGGTTGGTTGACCTTCTTCTTTGTTAGCCATAAATTTTGTCGAATACCCATCTTTTTCAGGTCTTCTCTTGTTTTGGGTGTCTCTTTTGATTTTATATTTATAAGCAAAGTACTTAACAAACATTATTTTTCCAACGTGTATGACATCAAGATTGTATTTTAAAAGAAGAGAATACCAATAATCTAGCTCAAAAAAGATACTTCGTTTGGTCCAATTCAACTTTGACATAACATGCTTTCTTTTCACACCTTTTATGACTTGGATGTTTACCATAAACACAACTAGGGTTGATCACCTACGCGCGTTGCGCGCGTGGTAATCGGGTCAAAGCAAGGATAAGATAAACACATGTAATCCAATGATCATAATATCTCACAGGTTAATGCGTTATCATCATAGCCAGTTTTAAGCGACATTACGATAGATGGGCACAGACGTCGTTTTACTCATCATAGACGTCGGCATTCGAAAAATAAAGAGACAACTCAACCGTGGCTGCATGGAGTTGCAGGTACAAACCGACGATCATTTGATTATGTCATGCCAAAGTCAAGACGTCATGTGATTTATCACCTCTTGTTTAAACTCTTCACTACTGTTAAAGCTCAGGACATAACCTTTAATAACAACAATTTATATTACCATTGGCGAACAAATCGTGTTAGAGGAGACTCATCCTTACACAACCCAACAACAAACTATGTTGGATGAACACGAACCCCAAAAGAGGTCCGATCAAAGATCTCATGAGAAATTCAAACATAAAACCCAAATTACAGCCACCAATCCCGACAAACATTATTGGCAAAAGTTTAAACGCAAAAACAGAGAACAATAGACAAGCCAATACATAATAGATCCGATAACAACGCATTAAACAACCGAACAATGCTTAAAACCAAAAAATATAAAAAACACCATTAGTCACCAATTCAAGATGACAAAGTCAACTAAAAAATCAAGGTTTTTAACCAAGAAGCTCAGCAACACCACATTTGAAAACTTAGCAATGAATAACAGAGGCTTTCAAGCAACACCAAAAAATTAGTAAGCCGGATCAGAAACGCACGACGGCAACAATAATTGCAACCGTCAGTTAATATCGTCGTGGCACAAAGTCCACCAAAAGCGGTCGGCGAAGACCACCGGCGGTGGTCGACTCCTCGAACTGGAAGACAAAGGCGAAGACCACAGAACGATGGTGTCGGAGGTACATGGCAATAACCGGACCATCTCTCTCTATCTCTCTACCACCGAACCCTTGAAGGGGTAATTGCACAACCGGCAACATGCAAACCACCGGTCGCCGGCAAGGAGGAAACGACGATCGGAACAAAGTAACCCCATCTTTCTCTCTACCCGCTTGCGTAAAGATGGGTTACATGGTAAAAAACAGAAGAAAAAACTATAACTAGAGTGGCCAAATTAAAAACACACAAAACCAACTATTTCTTTGAGTTGCTTTTTAAATAATATAATAATTAGGAGACTTGGTGGTTATTTTGTTATTTGTGCATTAGTCAATGGTTCAGGAGGAGCTTTTGGTCTTTTTTGACATTAAATATGACATCTGGGAAGTTTTTGTTACCAAAACTTCGTTAGTTCTGTTAAGTCCTGCATACACGTTGTCACACCCTCAAATTCCACTAACGAGGTTTTACTGTCAAGCGTGTGACATAACCAGGATCTCAAATAAGCATCAGTTATACCAAACAACCCAATACTTACAAAACATTCAAAACAGTTCTAATTGTAAAATAAACTAGTAATGTTAAATCATTTGCGGAAGCGATTTTAGAAAACATTTAAACTTCTTTTAAAACTACGCAAACACGTGCCCAAAACCAATTTAAGTAAAAGTAAATGTAAATAAATCACGGAACCAGTTTAATGTAACTAATGAAGACATGCAATGAATGTTGTGCTCCTAGACATGCCACATCACTAACCTGAGAGAAAACATGCTAAGATTAGTATAAAGACTGTTGAGTTCGCAGGTTTATCAGAAAACAGTAAGTAATAGTAATAAAATCCAGATTCAGTAATCAAAGCATATAAGTAGGTAGCTAGCCTACAACAAGTCACTATTATAAGGATTCCTATAAGTCTGATGTAAGCAAAACATTCAAAGTCTCTCTGCATGCATGCACTGAAGAATAGAAGTGAAAATGTTTCGGAAGTTTTACACCAAAGCACTAGAAATATTCTAAGTGTAAAATCTTCCGAAGCCAAGGCCAAAATCTTCCGAAGCCAAAAGTAT
Source organism: Flaveria ramosissima (assembly GCA_025215565.1). Classification (NCBI taxonomy): domain Eukaryota; kingdom Viridiplantae; phylum Streptophyta; class Magnoliopsida; order Asterales; family Asteraceae; genus Flaveria; species Flaveria ramosissima. The sequence goes on from CM046043.1 coordinate 50,619,218, forward strand.
CGAAGCTTCAAAGACAAAGTATTCCGAAGCCAAAGAGTGAAGAAAGATTTTTCCGAAGACTTTTAAAGTCATGCTTTTATCTAATGTACTTTACCATAAAGTTGGACCACCTTTCCGCTGCAACTCTGTAAAGTCACCAACTTATATGAGTTGGTGAAAAGATTCATGCTTTTGGTAACTGTACATTGAGGTCTTGAGTCTGTACTTTCTACTTAATGTACTTTTATCCTTTTTGTAATATATTAAGATGTGAGCTATGGCATGTCATAGTCACTAGTCAAAAGACAAATCTGCCTTTTGACTCTACATTTGATTTTGTAGTTGTCTAGTCAATTGTATCCAGCTGGCATTCAAAGTATGGCTGGCTGTAGGATGTAGTATAAAGTATCTCAAGTACATGTAACTTTCCATCGTATGCTTTGTAACATTTGTAATAGAACTTGAGAAACAATATACATCATTCTTGAAAACCAATTACTTGTGTTGTTTGCCATTTTGTTCTGACTCATATTTACTTGTGTTCTTAGCATCTTTCATTAAAAGTTAACCAGTTCCATATTTGATATGTTAAGTGTTCTAAGCAACTCTCCTCATGGTGTTGTTGTGTTGTATCAGAGCATTTCAGGCTCTTGATATAATATCTCACCATCTTAAGATCCCTCACACACATAAAATACTTAACAAATCAAATGGCAGCTATTACCAAAGCTGATATGGAAACTGGAACTATGATAAAGTCTCCAGTGATCACTCCTGAAGACTTTGATACTTGGTGTCAAAGAATGGAAGGCTTCATCAAGTATCAAGACTCCAAGATGTGGGAGTCTGTTGTTGAAGGACCTTATATACCAAGCACCACTTCTGCTACTGGTGGTGGTATGATTCCTAAGGCTGTGGCTGATTAATTTGAAGAAGACATGAAAAGAATAGAGATTGATCAGAAAGCCATGACAACCCTTCAAACTGCTCTTCCAAACTCCATCTACAGAGGCTTCAAGAAGTGCAAAACTGCCAAGCAACTATGGGAAGCACTGAAGCTGATGTATGAGGGGTCTACTGAAGCAAAGGAGAACAAGAAGGATCTCCTGAAGCAGCAGTTTGAAAACTTCACCTTTAAGGTAGGTGAAACTATGACTCAACAATACTTCAGGTATGTTGAGATGGTGGATACTCTAATGGATGTTGGAGTAACTTTTGAGAACAGGGACATTGTAAGGAAATTTATGTCCTCTCTTCCTAGACAATGGACACATTACTGTGTTGTTATCAAGAGGACTGAGAACCTTAAGAGTCTTACTCTTACAGAGTTGTATGGTATTCTTAGTGGCTACTAGATGGAGATGAACATGCAAAACTCATCTGGTAACTCCAGCAATCAACTGAGTTCAGCCCTCCATGTGGTTGAAATGGAAAGCATTGAGCCACAACATCATCTTATATGCTACCCTGACAACTCACAAAAGGGCCCTTTCATCACCTTTCCAGAGACTCCAAGAGAAAGCTACACTCAAGGAAGTCCTTTCCAAGAGACAGGTTCTTCTCATGCCTTTCTCTCTGTTGATGAAACCTCAGGCAACTTTCTCTTCACCCTTGAAGATTTGGACTGTATCCATCTAGATGATCTGGAGTACATGGAGGTAGTCCAGCAGATGGCTCTTTTCACTCACAGAGCCAAGAAGTTCTACAAGAGGACATGGAGAAAGTTTCCAAGCAATGCAGCCAGTGAAAAGTTTGGGCTGGATAAAAGCAAAGTAAAATGTTACAACTGTAACCAGATGAGACACTTTGCAAGGGAGTGTAAGGCACTAAGGACAAATGGTGGCCAAGCACAAACCAGACCAAACTACACTGAGAAAGCCCCCCAGAATGAGAAGCCAAAGCAGCAAGCTGCAGTTACTGTTGAAGAAGGAGGCTTTGACTGGAGCTTTCAGGTAGAAGATGCATCTCCAAACCAAGCACTCATGGCAGACCACGATGAAGCCAAAGTATTGGAACATCTTTGTACTCCTGAATGTATTGCTAAAGTCAATAGATACATGTCCTATAACTTAGAAATGAGATCTGATCTGAGTCCTTAAATATCTTAAAAGCTGATTTTAAAAGAGCTAAAAATAATTATAAACTAAAGAAAGAGGACTTAGAGAAAACCATTTCAACTCTTAAATATGAGCATACAAACTACAGGACTCATATCAAAGACCTCATTACTAAGTGAACTAAATGCCAGGCTGAGCTTGTGATCAGCAAAGCCAAGACAGAAAAACGTGTTCTTGAAGAAGAGACCTTCAAGAACATAATATACTCATCCTTGCATGCAAAAGTTTGTTATCAAAATAAAAAGGGACTAGGATCTTGTGATATAGCTCCTTCACACACAATCTTGTCTGTAAGATCTCCTAGGTGTGGAACTTGTGAAGATGAGCTTCCCCTCATAGATCCCATGACTGAAGAGGATGTAGAGGAGATGGTGGAGAATGGCTATGAGAAGAGTGAAGAAGAGCATTCTAAGAAGGATCATCATCCCTCTGAGGAGAGCAAAACTGTTGGGATGACCAAGTCAAGAATAAAGAACTTGATCAGGAAGGCCAAAAGAAAGTCCAAAAAGGCTCAAGAGATCAAGGCCACCTTCAATTCTGCATAGAAACAAGTCTTTACTTCTGCCGGATTTGAAGTGGTGAAGGCTGAAGACACCAACTTGAACTCCATCAACAAGAGTTCTGGTTCATGTTCAAATCATCCCATCATCAAGAAGAAGGCTGATTAGTTTGGCACCACTGCTGTACAACATGAACCATCCAGCTCCAAAGGTAGTTCTATCCCCACAAAAACTACCATGGCATCTGCAAAGATGAAGATGGAGAAGGAATGTGACCAAGTTCAGCCTTGTTCACAAAGGAAAACTCATAGAAGGAAGAAAATGGACCGTTTCATGTGTGGGAGTACTTCTCATCTTGCTAAGGATTGTGTTTACAATCCAAAGAGTACTCTTCACATGACCAAGAAAGAAACTTCTAAGAGTTTGGAAAAGAAGAAGCAAGCTTCGGAAGGAAATTCTGTTTCCTTTGGAAGCTCTAAAATGAAGAAGAAGACAAGTGGAACTTGCCTTCGGAAGAAAATTTGGTCTCGGAAGAAAGCAATACTTCCGAAGCACTTAAGCCTGCTACAGTGAAAGCAAGATCTTCCGAAGGTCCAGTCATCAAAACTTCCGAAGTCATCAAAACTTCCAAAGTATTGAAGGTCAAGTCTAAGCTTCCAAAGGTGGTATGGAAGTCAAAGAAAGACCAAGTGACTGAAAGTTCTTCATCAACATCAGCAAATGATCCTTCTAGCATGACTATAGGATCAATTACTATTGCATTATCTTCAACTTCTTTTGATGAGCCCAAGACCAATGAGGCTTGGGTTTCCAAATGTAACTAACCATCTCTTTTGTGCAGGAACAGCTCAAGACAAACAGAAATGTTTGGATCATTGACAGTGGCTGTTCCAGGCACATGACAGGTAATAGGTCACTACTCCAAAAGTTTGAAAGAATCAATGGAGGACCAGTTGCTTTTTAAGGAGATGCAGGAGGTTACATTACAGAAAGGGGCAAGCTCACAAATGGTAAGCTCTGCATTGAGAAGGTAAACTTTGTCAAGGAGCTTGGGTACAATCTTCTGAGTGTATCCTAATTTTGTGATTAGAGTCATAACATGATCTTCACTGAGCATGAGTGCATTGTTCTCAGGCCCGGGGTGGTCATTCCTCATGAGCACATCCTGCTCAGATACCCCAGGAAAGGGAACATGTACAAGATGGACTTGCAAAAAACATCTCCCTCAAGAGAAGTTTCATGCTTTCTGTCTAAAGCAAATAATGATGAATCTTTCCTCTGGCATAAAAGAATGTGCCATGTAAACTTTAAAAACATGAATAAATTAATTAAGAATGATTTGGTAACTAGAATACCAAAGAAAGAGTTTACAAGTGATGACCATTGTGTTGCATGCCTCAAAGGGAAGCAACACAAGGTATCTCACAAGCCAAAGGAAAGAAACTCCATCATTAATCCCCTACACTTATTACATATGAAACTGTTTGGCCTCATAAGTGTAATGAGTCTAGGAAGGACCTCTTACTGTTTGGTGATCACAGATAACTTTACAAGATTCACTTGGGTCTTCTTTCTTAGAACTAAGGATGAGACCCCTGAGATTCTAAAGAATTTCATCTTAAAGATAGAGAATTAATATGATCAAAAGGTCAAAACCATAAGATCTGATCTAGGAACTAAATTCAAGAATCAAATCCTTGATACATTTTGTGATGAAAAAGATATTACAAGACAATATAGTGCTCCCAGGACTCCTCAGCAAAATGGTGTTGCTGAGAGGAGAAACAAGACACTAATTGAAGCTACAAGAACTATATTGTGTGATTCTAAACTGCCCATCACCTTCTGGGCAGAGGCACTAAACACTGCTTGTTATGTGCAAAACAGAGTTTTAGTAGTTAAGACACATGGTAAGATTCCTTATGAACTTTGGCACAAGAGAAAACCTTTCATTTCTCAAGTCATTTGGATGTCCTTGCACCATCTTGAATACCAAAGATCAAATTGCCAAATTTGCTAAGAAATCAGATGATGGACACTTCATTGGATACTCTTCCCAGGCTAAGGCTTATAGAGTATACAATCTTAGAACTTGAATTGTTGAGGAGTCAGCCAATGTGACTTTCAATGAACACACACCCTGTGTGGCTGGTTCTGGTCCTGATTGGCTATTTGATCTTGATTTAGTTTCCAACTGTTTTAACAAATCATGTGAGAATGTTTCAGGGTCCACAGATATACTACCTATAGGTGATCCTGACCCAAGATTTGAGCTAAGAAAACATTCAAGTTACACATCTTCAGATCCAGTGGTAACTAGTCCTGCAAATGAAGCTTCTACTAGCACATCAATGACAAATCATGCTGATACTTCTGGGGTGCCTTCAAATTCCAGCTTAGAGACACAAAACTCAGAGGAAGGAGCTTCAAATGTGGGAGAAAATGATGGTGGTGAAACTGATCAGGAATTTCTTGATATTGATAACCACTCCATTAAAGACAACATCAATGATGTTACACACTCATTGGATCAAGTCAATCTTGATAAGTGTGCTGATCTGGAGGGTGAATCTTCCTTGCCAGATCAGATTTTTTCAAATTTAGATCTATCTAAGCAACTTGTTGTGATTCCTCAGCTAAGGATCCATAAGTCTCATCCTACCACAAACATCATTGGAGATGTTGATTCAGGGGTGAAAACAAAAGGACAAACCCATGAAGCAAATGTTTGTCTTCACTCTTGTTTCTTGTCCCAGATATAGCCAAAGAAAATTAAGGAGGCTCTAAAGGATGGAATTTGGGTTGAAGCTATGCAAGAGGAGTTGCTTCATTTCAAAAGGTAAAAGGTTTGAATCCTATGTCCTCTTCCTCAAGGGAAGACTACCATAGGAACCAAATGGGTTTTTAGGAATAAGAAGGATGATAGAGGACTTGTCATCAAGAAGAAGGCAAGACTAGTTGTTTAAGGGTATACTCAAGAAGAAGGAATTGACTACACAGATGTTTTTGCTCCTGTAGCAAGACTTGAAGCTATTAGGATATTCCTAGCTTTTGTTGCATCCAAGAATTTCAAGGTCTACCAACTTGATGTCAAGTGTGCTTTTCTTTATGGGGTGATTGATGAAGAGGTGTATGTCAGACAACCACCTGGGTTTGCAGATCCTGATCATCCTGATTATGTCTGCAGGCTTGATAAAGCTCTTTATGAGCTGCACCAAACACCAAGGAAGTGGTATAAGACTCTATCTCAGTATCTCTGTCAACATGGCTATAAAAGGGATACTATAGATGGAACTCTCTTCATCAAAGAAACAGGAAATGACATAATGCTAGTTCAAGTATATGTAGATGACATTATCTTTGGATCAACTAATCCAAAGCTCTGCAAAGACTTTGAGAAGCTGATGAAGGACAGGTTTGAAATGAGTGCTATGGGGGAACTCAATTTCTTTCTAGGAATTCAAGTGAAGCAAGTTGACAATGGCATCTTCATAAGTCAGTCAAAGTATGTACAAGACATACTTAAAAGGTTCAACACGACTGATTGTAAGGTTGCTAAGACACCCATAGCCAGAAATCACTCCCTTGGACTTGATCTTGAGGGGGAGTGTGTTGATGAGCATCTCTACATGGCAATGATTGGGTCTCTTATGTACCTCATAGCTAGCAGGCCAGATATCATGTTTGCTACATGCATTTGTGCAAGATATCAAGCCAACCCCAAGATGTCAGACCTGGTCACTATCAAAAGAATTTTAAGATATCTCAAAGGTGCTCCATCACTTGGCTTTTGGTATCCAAAGAATTCTGATTTTAATCTGTATGCCTATGCAGATAGTGATTATGGTGGTTGCAACATGACTGCAAAGTCTACATCAAGAGGATGTCAATTTCTTGGTGGAAGAGTAGTCTCTTGGCAATGTAAGAAACAATCCTGTGTGTCTGCATCAACTGCTGATGCTGAATACATTGCTGCTGCAAACTGCTGTGCTCAAGTGCTTTGGATTCAAAATCAGATGTTGGACTATGGATTAAAGATCATGTTAGGTTGGACTCACTTTAGTATAGTTGTTTACTTTACATTGTAATAGGACTTTTGTTAGTTTCCTTTTGTGTTGGATCATAAGAGGCTGTTGCAACCAAAACAATATCACTTAGAAGATTTTGAGTACTACATGCAAAGGTCTTCCGAAGCCAAGTGTGGGACTTCCGAAGGAAGAAAGAGTTCTTCCGAAGCCTAAGTGTAAAATACACTTCCGAAGGAGAACTCCAACTTCCGAAGGTAAAGAAACTACTTCCGAAGGTTCAAGACTTGAAGACAAAGTTCTGAAGTCAACTTCCGAAGAATAAAGAAGTCCTTAAAGCCTCGGAAGCATAGAAGCATCTTCCGAAGTATAAGTGGCTTCGGAAGAACTTGTTCTTCCGAAGCCAGTTAACCTTCGGAAGAACACTTCTATTATCCAGTAGACATAAGTATGGTCTGTCTGACAGTCCGCTGCAAATCTCTGAGATACTGCATGGCGTTTTCTCAAAAGCCATGTAGTTGACCATACTTTAATCTACTGTTTACCTTTTCATGTTAAGTACAGTTGCCATCTTTAGTTGGTGACAAAAGGTAAGTCATGGACATGTCATGACTACCATATCTTAGATAATACTTTATCTAAGATACCTTAACTATAGCATTGTAGTATATGCTTTAGTCTTAGGTTTCCAGCTGGTATCAAGTATAACCGGCTGTAGGATCTAGTATATATAGTTTCTCATTGTAACTCTTGTAGTATGCTTGTAAGTGTCTTGTAATCTTGAGTTGAGAAATAATATATACAAGTGCCTTGAAAATATTTCTGCTTGTTGTTACTTATTATATTACTATCAACTCTTGCCAAAGACGTTGCTTCATCTTGTTTGAGTGACAATTATAAGTGAGTTTGAGAGAAAACAAGTGTTAAGTGACAAAACCCGATCCTGCAATTGGTATCAGAGCTTTTTAGGCTCTTGATTGTAAGATCTTACCATCCCAATCAACCAAGTTTTTCACTCCTCCTTATACCTCACTCAAAAATGGCCCTCAACAAATCTGAAGTCGAAATGGGAACGATGACCAAAGATCCTATCATCGATCCTGAAAACTTCAGGTCCTGGAGCAGAAGAATGGAAGGCTTCATCAGATACCAGGATAGCAAGATGTGGCAATCCATCGTGAATGGCCCGTACAAGCCAAAAGTTGCCGGTGGAAACGGTGCCATGATCGAAAAGGATGTTGAAGACTATTCTGATGAAGATAGGAAGAGGCTCGACATTGACAGCAATGCTATGACTGTTCTCATGACTGCAATCCCAAACTCCATCATGGTGGGGTTTGAGCATTGCAAGTCAGCCAAAGAACTCTTTGATGCACTTGCTCAGATGTACTCGAGCTCTAATGATTCAAAGAAGGACTCACTGAAGCAGCAGTTCGAGAACTTCACCTATATTGCTGGAGAAACTTTTAGCCAGCAATACTTCAGGTATATGGATCTTATCTCCTCCCTCCAATCTGTGGGAATCACTCAAGAACTAAGAGACCTTACCAGGAAGTTCATGAGTGCTCTACCCAATGAGTGGACTTTCTACTGTGTCTCCATTAAGAGAACAGAGAATTTAAACACTCTCACCATGACCGAACTCTATGGGATCCTAGATGGATACCGTTTGGAAATGGCAAGCAAAAAGGGTCACCAAGCAAGCAGACCCTTGAGCCTTCCTGCTAGCAACGCTTTAATGGTTGCTGAAGGCTCAGGTACCCCACAGTCTCAGCAGTACCTGTCATACACCCAGCAGCCATCTTGCTCATCTGGGCCTTACATCACATTCCCTGAGACTCCAAGGTCTCATCAAGCTCAGCAGAGCTCCTTTCAGGAGGGCTGTGCGTTTGTTTCAGGGAGTGGACACTCTAATGATCATCAGTTCTGCTTTGATGATCTTGAGTGCTTTAGTCCAGATGACATAGAGTATGTGGACATTGTCCAGCAAATGGCTCTCCTTACCTACAGAGCGAAGAAGTTCTTTAAGAGAACTGGAAGGCAATTCCCTCAAAACCCAATCACTAGCAAGTTTGGGTTTGACAAAAGCAAGGCTAAGTGTTACAACTGTAACCAGCTTGGCCACTTTGCAAGGGAATGCAAGGCTCCCAAGTCCAACCCGGGAACCTCACAGGCCTCCACACATCCTTCTACACCAAAGCCCAATGGAAAGTCAACTGAAACTGCAGCCATGGCTCAAGAAGTTGACTGGAGCTTTATGGTTCAAGATGTGACTCCTGCTCAAGCACTCATGGCAGGAACAGATGAAAATAAGGTATATGAACATCTCTGTACCCCTGCCTGCATTGCTAAGGTTAAGTTGTATCAGGACTACAATATGGAAATTAAATCCGATATTGAGTCTTTAAATGTGCTAAAATCTGATTTTAAGAGAGCTGAATCTGACTACCAAAAGAAAATTGAGGAGTTAGAGAAAACTGTATCTCTTTTAAAACATGAACACACCAACTACAAGACTCAAATCAAGGATTTAATATCCAAATTGACTGAGGCTCAAGCCCAGCTTGTCACAGCTGAGGCTCAAGCCAGGAAGTATGCTATTGCTGAGCAAAACTTCCAAGCCATACTTGCATCATCCTCTCACTCCAAACTTTGTTATCAAAACAAAAGTGGGTTGGGAACCAATGAAATTGCTCCACCACACTCTTATGAGTCTGTAAGACAACCAAGATGTGGTACTGAAGAGCAAGAGGTTCCATCTGTTGACCCACCTTGTAAAGAGTCAAAGAGTGATGCAACTGTGGAGACCATGACCATCACAGGGAAGGAACAGGTAATTGAGCCCTCCCAGACCAATGATGATCAATCTCTGACCACCAAAGCCAGAAGAAGCAGGGCTAAAGCAGCCAGAAAAACTGCCAAGAAGGTGGCTGAATCCAAGCTGAAGATAGACCCAAAGCAAAAGGGTGTATTCATATCAGCAGGATTCCAGGTGGTTGGACCTTCTGATTCAGGAAAGGAGTATAATACCAGTACTCCTGTCCTACCAAAGAATCAGAAGTTAAAGGGAAAGGTTGCTGATGAAGAGAAAAAGAACAAGAAACAGCAACCCTCCAATTCCCAGAAAATTAACATTGCATGCATAATGTGTGGTTTGCAAAACCACATGGCTAAAGATTGTTATTACAATCCTGCTAGCACACATTATGCAAATAATGTTAAAAGAGAAGGAGTCAGGGAAGGTTTCACATTTGGACCATATCAGACGGTTCAAGTGTTGAAAAAGGGAAAGCTTGTTTCCGAAGCAAGGCTTGTCTCGGAAGAAAACTCTTCTTCCGAGAAGAAAAAGGCTTCGGAAGTAAAAGCTGCAAAGACTCACAAAAGAGTTCCCTTGAAACCATCCCAGAAGAAGACTGCTTCGGAAGAAAAGGTGGTGAAGGTCTCTTCCGAAAAGAAAGAAGCTTCGGAAGAATGCCAAACTGCAAAAGCTTCATCAAGCTCATCTTCTATGATCAACCAAGGGATGGAATGGAAGATCAAGGAAGATGCTGTAGCCCAAACCTCTTCTTCAAAGACATCCATTGAACCCCCATGCATAAACTTTGGTTCAATCATGTCACTTTCATTGGAAGAACCCAAGACCAAAAAGGCTTGGGTTTCCAATCAAAACTAATTTTCTCACCTTATGTGCAGGGACATCCATATGACAAGAATAACAACATTTGGATAGTAGATAGTGGATGCTCCAGGCACATGACAGGAAACAGATCTCTCCTTCAACAATTTCAACATTATGATGGAGGTCCTGTCCAGTTTGGAGGTGAGGCCGGAGGATATATTTCTGGCAGAGGAAGTATATCCAATGGAAAACTAAAAGTTGACAAAGTTAATTTTGTCAAACAGCTTGAACACAACCTGTTAAGTGTTTCTCAGTTTTGTGATCAAAAGCATCAAATGCTTTTCACAGAACATGAGTGCATCATCCTCAAACCTGGGATGACAATTCCTCAGGAATTGGTGCTTCTTAGATCTCCCAGGAGAGGGGATATGTACAAGCTTGATATGAACAATGCTTCCCCAATGGGAGAAGTATCATGCTTTCTTTCCAAAGCTGATAGTGATGAGTCAACACTGTGGCATAAACGAATGTGTCATGTCAATTTTAAGACAATGAATAAATTGGCTAAAAATAACTTGGTACATGGTTTGCCTAAAAAGGAATTTTTCTGCAAAGATAACTGTGTTGCTTGCCTGAAAGGGAAACAACACAGGTCTTCTCATAAATCCAAAGTTGTTAACTCTATCACTACTCCATTACACTTATTGCACATGGATCTATTTGGTCCCACAAGTATAATGAGCATTGGAAGGAAATCATATTGCCTTGTGATAGTTGATGATTTTACTAGATTTACATGGGTATTCTTTTTAAGAACTAAAGATGAAACTGCTGAAACTTTAAAATCTTTTATTCTTAAAATAGAAAATCAAGTTGATCACAAGGTTAAAATAATTAGAAGTGATCAAGGGACTGAGTTTAAGAACTTTGTTCTTGACTCATTCTGTAACTCAAAAGGGATTGCCAGACAATACAGTGCTCCTAGAACTCCTCAACAAAATGGTGTTGCTGAGAGGAGAAATAGGACACTTATTGAGGCTGCTCGGACTATGTTAGCTGATTCAAAGCTGCCTCTAACATTCTGGGCAGAGGCAGTCAGCACTGCATGCTATGTGCAGAACAGAGTTCTTGTAGTAAAGCCACATGGAAAAACCCCTTATGAGCTATGGAACAAGAGGCCACCGTTCATTGGCTTTCTAAGGTCCTTTGGCAGCAGGTGTACCATACTTAACACAAAAGACAATTTAGCAAAATTTGCTGAAAAGTCAGATGATGCCATCTTTGTTGGATATTCCTCCCACTCTAAAGCTTACAGGGTTTATAACATTAAAAACCAACAATTTGAGGAATCCTCCAACATTGTAGTTAATGAGCACACTCCTTGTGTTAGGGGGAATGGCCCTGATCATATTTTTGATTTAGAATTGTTTCCAAACTATTCTAAACCATCTTGTGAGAATGTTTCAGCTGGAACAGGTGCTCAAGGAAATTCTGATGAAGATCAACTGTTTGAGCTTCCCAGACCTGCTCCAAGTTCTCCAAGAACAACAACAAATCAAGTTCCCACTATTGAAAGATCTGACAGTATAACCATTTCAAGAAATAGTGGAACTTCAACAAGGGACTCACCTGATGATCTCAAGTCTCCTCAGGTGATCCTACACAACACCAAGCTGATGGAAGCAGCATTTTGAAGGAACAGGCAACTGTTAATGATGCTTCACAGCAAAGAAATGATGATGTTTCTCTTTCATTCAATCAGTCCTCATTGAATGAGATTGAAACAGCAGCTGGACCAAGTATTCAAGCTCCAGAGCAAAATATGTCCAACTTGGACTTATCTTTGCAGCTGGAGGTGATTCCAAGACTTAGAATTCACAATACTCATCCAGCTGAAAACATCATAGGGGAAGTCTCTGAGGGTGTGAGAACAAGGGGACAAACTCACAATGGGAATGTCTGCCTGTACTCATGCTTCTTATCCCAAATGGAACCCAAGAAGGTGGAAGATGCCTTAAAGGATAGTAGCTGGGTTGAATCAATGCAAGAGGAGCTGCTTCAATTCAAAAGACAGAAGGTTTGGAACCTATGTCCGCTACCATCTGGTCAAGTACCTATAGGCACCAAGTGGGTTTTCAGAAATAAAAGAGATGACAGAGGCTTGATTATCAAGAACAAGCAAGACTAGTGGTTCAAGGATACACTCAAGAGGAAGGAATTGATTATACTGATGTCTTTGCACCTGTTGCAAGACTTGAGGCAGTTAGGATCTTCCTTGCTTATGCTGCATCCAAGAATTTCACTGTCTACCAGCTTGATGTCAAGTGTGCCTTTCTATATGGGGATATAGATAGGGAAGTCTATGTATGCCAGCCTCCAGGATTTGAAGACCCACAGCATCCAAACTATGTGTGCAAGTTGGATAAAGCTCTATATGGGCTGCACCAAGCACCTAGGCTGTGGTATGAGACATTGTCTCAATTTCTCTGAAGAACGGCTACACTAGAGGAACCATTGACAAGACTCTCTTTATCAGAAAGTCTGGGAAAGACATTTTGCTAGTTCAAGTCTATGTCGATGACATCATATTTGGTTCTTCAAATGACCAAATGTGCAAAGACTTTGAGAGCATTATGAAGAAGAAGTTTGAAATGAGTTCTATGGGAAAAATGGACTTTTTCCTTGGAATTCAGGTAAAGCAACTGAAGGAAGGGTTTTTCATCAATCAATCTAAGTATGTCAATGACATCTTAGAGAGATTTGATATGAAGGATTGTAAAGCAGCAAAGACACCCATACCCAGAAACCATGATTTATGCCCTGACTCTGAGGGGGAGGATACTGATCAACATCAGTATAGAGCAATCATTGGTTCTCTGATGTATCTTACAGCAAGTAGACCTGATATCATGTTTGCAACTTGCATTTGTGCAAGATATCAGGCTGCTCCAAAGGTGTCTCACCTAATTGCTGTCAAGAGAATCCTCAGATACCTCAAAGGAGCACCTAAGTTAGGTCTCTGGTATCCAAGAAATAGTGATTTTAATCTCTATGGATACTCTGATAGTGATTATGGTGGCTGCAACATCAACAAGAAATCAACATCAGGAGGATGTCAATTTCTTGGTGGAAGGATCATCTCATGGCAATGCAAAAAGCAATCCTGTGTCTCTACATCAACTGCTGAAGCTGAATACATTGCTGCTGCAAGTTGCTGTGCTCAGCTGCTGTGGATTCAAAACCAGATGATTGACTATGGATTCAACTTCATGAGCACTCCTATCCACATTGACAACAACAGTGCTATATCCATCACAGAAAATCCAGTGAAGCACTCAAAGACAAAGCATATTGACATCAGGTATCATTTCATTAGAGATATTCATGAGAAAAATCTTATCAAACTAGTCAAAGTCAATTCAAATGAACAATATGCTGATCTGTTCACCAAAGCATTTGATGAACAAAGATTTAAGTATCTTATTACAGCTATTGGGATGATAAACATTGACTAGTCAATCTCATTTGAAAACCTTTTCAATATGTAAAGTCTTATGTCAATACAATCTAAGCCCTGTTACAAAAGATCCTTTCTTATTTAACTAAGTATAAGTTCTTCCGAAGAGAAACTTGCCTTCGGAAGATATCTAGCATAACTTCCGAAGCAAATTTCTCATAGGATAATTTTCTTCTCGGAAGTATACTAAGTCTCGGAAGAAGCGATTGAGGTAATCTCAGATCTACTTCCGAAGCACTTAATACTTTCCACTTGAAAGCAACATGTATCTTCGGAAGCAATTTATTTACCTTCGGAAATACATTTGCCTTCGGAAGAACTTTACCTTCGGAAATACCTTATACTCGGAAGAAGGATTTTACTGTGTAACGGAAATCTTTTGGGCCCCACTCTGTAAAAAGTAAAGATTTTGTTAATGATGTCGGATTATTTAAATGGCTTAACCTTACCGCCCCTGTCACATCATCCTCTGAACCCTCACATCATCTTATCCAAACCACCCTTTAAACCGCCATTTCACCCATTTAAATACTTCCGGCTAATCACTTACACTCCTTTTACCCAATTCACTGCCCTAAAAGCTTTCTTCTTCACCAATTTACCTCTCTCTCTCACAAGAACTTTTCCTCTGCTATCTTTCCAAATGGCTCTAAACCCTCAGCACAACCAAGTCGCACTCCTTGACTCCTCAAGGGATGCCGACTTCTCTGATATTATCTCTTTTCTAGCCCAATCTTCATATTACACAGCACTGACTGTAAACCCGACCATTTACACCAACCAAATGTCCGAATTCTGGGCAAATAGTCGGGTTGAAACCCTAAATGGGGTTCGTGCTATTAGGTCAAGTGTATGTGGCCAAGAGTTGGTCGTTACTGAACAAATCATCAGGGAGCATCTTGAGCTCCATGATGAAGGCGCACCGACGGAATTCCCCAAGTCTGAGTTAGATAACTCTTATCTCCAAATGGGATACGGTGGAGATGTCAGCAGGTCTACAGTCTACAAATTCAACTTCTCATACAAGTGGAAGTTCCTGCTACATGTGGTTCTCCACTGCTTATCTAACAAATCAGGGGGTTGGGATCAAATTCCCTATGAACTCGGGTGCCTAGTTCATGGGTTGGTACAAGGCTTGCGCTTCAACTACTCCAGGTTTGTGCTGACTAATCTCATAGGAAATCTGCAAAGGGACACATTCTTTATGTATCCCAGATTTCTACAGCACATAATCAACTGCGAGCTAGATCAGAGTAAGCTTGTCTGTTCAGCTGCTCTATCTGCTCCTCAGATGAGGCCGACTATCTTCAAAGTACTGAAGAACGGCTACACTAGAGGAACCATTGACAAGACTCTCTTTATCAGAAAGTCTGGGAAAGACATTTTGCTAGTTCAAGTCTATGTGGATGACATCATATTTGGTTCTTCAAATGACCAAATGTGCAAAGACTTTGAGAGCATTATGAAGAAGAAGTTTGAAATGAGTTCTATGGGAAAAATGGACTTTTTCCTTGGAATTCAGGTAAAGCAACTGAAGGAAGGGTTTTTCATCAATCAATCTAAGTATGTCAATGACATCTTAGAGAGATTTGATATGAAGGATTGTAAAGCAGCAAAGACACCCATACCCAGAAACCATGATTTATGCCCTGACTCTGAGGGGGAGGATACTGATCAACATCAGTATAGAGCAATCATTGGTTCTCTGATGTATCTTACAGCAAGTAGACCTGATATCATGTTTGCAACTTGCATTTGTGCAAGATATCAGGCTGCTCCAAAGGTGTCTCACCTAACTGCTGTCAAGAGAATCCTCAGATACCTCAAAGGAGCACCTAAGTTAGGTCTCTGGTATCCAAGAAATAGTGATTTTAATCTCTATGGATACTCTGATAGTGATTATGGTGGCTGCAACATCAACAAGAAATCAACATCAGGAGGATGTCAATTTCTTGGTGGAAGGATCATCTCATGGCAATGCAAAAAGCAATCCTGTGTCTCTACATCAACTGCTGAAGCTGAATACATTGCTGCTGCAAGTTGCTGTGCTCAGCTGCTGTGGATTCAAAACCAGATGATTGACTATGGATTCAACTTCATGAGCACTCCTATCCACATTGACAACAACAGTGCTATATCCATCACAGAAAATCCAGTGAAGCACTCAAAGACAAAGCATATTGACATCAGGTATCATTTCATTAGAGATATTCATGAGAAAAATCTTATCAAACTAGTCAAAGTCAATTCAAATGAACAATATGCTGATCTGTTCACCAAAGCATTTGATGAACAAAGATTTAAGTATCTTATTACAGCTATTGGGATGATAAACATTGACTAGTCAATCTCATTTGAAAAACCTTTTCAATATGTAAAGTGTTATGTCAATACAATCTAAGCCCTGTTACAAAAGATCCTTTCTTATTTAACTAAGTATAAGTTCTTCCGAAGAGAAACTTGCCTTCGGAAGATATCTAGCATAACTTCCGAAGCAAATTTCTCATAGGATAATTTTCTTCTCAGAAGTATACTAAGTCTCGGAAGAAGCGATTGAGGTAATCTCAGATCTACTTCCGAAGCACTTAATATTTTCCACTTGAAAGCAACATGTATCTTCGGAAGCAATTTATTTACCTTCGGAAATACATTTGCCTTCGGAAGAACTTTACCTTCGGAAATACCTTATACTCGGAAGAAGGATTTTACTGTGTAACGGAAATCTTTTGGGCCCCACTCTGTAAAAAGTAAAGATTTTGTTAATGATGTCGGATTATTTAAATGGCTTAACCTTACCGCCCCTGTCACATCATCCTCTGAACCCTCACATCATCTTATCCAAACCACCCTTTAAACCGCCATTTCACCCATTTAAATACTTCCGGCTAATCACTTACACTCCTTTTACCCAATTCACTGCCCTAAAAGCTTTCTTCTTCACCAATTTACCTCTCTCTCTCACAGAACTTTTCCTCTGCTATCTTTCCAAATGGCTCTAAACCCTCAGCACAACCAAGTCGCACTCCTTGACTCCTCAAGGGATGCCGACTTCTCTGATATTATCTCTTTTCTAGCCCAATCTTCATATTACACAGCACTGACTGTAAACCCGACCATTTACACCAACCAAATGTCCGAATTCTGGGCAAATAGTCGGGTTGAAACCCTAAATGGGGTTCGTGCTATTAGGTCAAGTGTATGTGGCCAAGAGTTGGTCGTTACTGAACAAATCATCAGGGAGCATCTTGAGCTCCATGATGAAGGCGCACCGACGGAATTCCCCAAGTCTGAGTTAGATAACTCTTATCTCCAAATGGGATACGGTGGAGATGTCAGCAGGTCTACAGTCTACAAATTCAACTTCTCATACAAGTGGAAGTTCCTGCTACATGTGGTTCTCCACTGCTTATCTAACAAATCAGGGGTTGGGATCAAATTCCCTATGAACTCGGGTGCCTAGTTCATGGGTTGGTACAAGGCTTGCGCTTCAACTACTCCAGGTTTGTGCTGACTAATCTCATAGGAAATCTGCAAAGGGACACATTCTTTATGTATCCCAGATTTCTACAGCACATAATCAACTGCGAGCTAGATCAGAGTAAGCTTGTCTGTTCAGCTGCTCTATCTGCTCCTCAGATGAGGCCGACTATCTTCAAAGTACTGAAGAGAGTGTCTACCAACTACACTGGAAGGGATACCGCACTACTTCCAGGTATGATTGAGCCAATGGCTCCTGGTGACATCCCTGTTATCCCCACAGGTGATGAACCCACACCAGCAACAACCCTCACCATTCCAAATCTACCTTCTCCACCAATAAAAGTCACCTATCAGAGACGAACCAAACGAACCCTTGTTCAATCTACTCTGATTGAACAAGCCCCTCCTCTTCAAACCAAAAAGGCTAGAGTGGAACAAGGGGCTCCCACTCAGCCAGAGGTCCCCAATCCTTCACCATTGACCTCAATATGGGTCTTGAGTCTCCTCAGTCTCAGACCCATGAGCACATAACCCCAGCTGATAGCCCTCAGGGTGAGTCTCTACACTCTCCTGAGCAGCCACCAAGGGACAGTTCAATGCCTTTTGACATTGATCAAAGTCCCGGGTCTTTAGGTCTTCATTCCTTCTCTTTTACTGACCTATTGACCGGAGCTGGTGAAGAGACTATGTCTCTCCAAGGCAATGAAGTTGATCCACAACACCCCATTAAGGATCAACAGAGCCTAGAGAAACCTCTTGTTTCTAGCCCACACCAGCAAAGCCCAACTGAGGTGAGTCCCACTGATGTGGAGGGGACTCATGTAGATTCAGCTGCCACTACTGAAGGAGCCTCATTGGATCCTCAGGACAGTGGTAACGATAGTCAGACTGAATCTACGGCAACCATGCCCTATGATGCCTCTGAAAGAGACATCATTGTGCAAGGGAAACCAGGGTGCCAAGAAACCACATCTGGTGGTGAGGATGAACATACAAGGTATGTTACCTCATCTCCCCGTGATTCTTCCAAGGAAGATGAGGGAAGACTGCAACTCACAATAAGAGACCTACTTTCTAAAGTCTCAAACCTTGAATCAAAGGTTAGGACTTTAGAGGATAGGTCTGCCACTCAGCAACTTGAGATTGAAAATCTCAAGGCAAAACTAGCTGAGAAACAGATTGAGAGATCTGTTAGGCATGTACCCATTCAAGTCTCCTTGACCTCTTCCTCTAGCTCATCTACCTCTCAAGATGATGCTACCAAAAAGGGGGAGAATGTTGAGGAACTAAGTCAAAGACAGGATTCCACCAGTCAAGCTCTCACTTCTTTGAGCTCAAAACAACAAACCACCATCTTCCCTGAGCCTCCTCCAGTTGTAATTCAAGTGGATCAAAGGATGCTTCAGGATCTAAATAGGATCTTCAACAAGTTCCTTTTAGAGTCCCTCATTGATCAACCCAGTCCAGATATGTCTGTGATATACTTTGGAGCTCAAGAGCTTCAAAGATTGAATGCACCTCCTACCACTGTTGAGGAAGTTGGTCAACCTAAGGCCCAAGTGGAACCTGAGATTGATTTCGAAGGGGAAACTAGGACTGATGGCCCAGCAACTGAAATAGTTGGGACAGAAGGTGTATTTTCACAGGCTTCCGAAGCACAATTTGAAGCCTCGGAAGAACCAACTCAAACTTCCGAAGCTGAAATTGCTGCTGCGGAAGGACTGTTCTCTCTTTCCGATGATCTAATAGTCACAGATGCAATTCTGGAACTTGCATCTGAGGTTAATAGGGAGGATTTTCTCAGCCAACCACTAGCCATTACATCTGCATTGACCTCAGCTCCTACCTCCACCATCCAACCTGAGTCTTCTACCCAAGAACCACCAAAGTCTAGCACTTCCGAAGACATTAAAGGTAAAAGGAAGATGACTTCGGAAGAGCTTCTGGAAGAAGAAAGGCTGGAGAAACTCAAAAGAAAAGGAAGACTGCCAACTGGGAAACTGTTAGCTGCAAGTTCAAAAGCAGCTGCAGCCAACCAAGAGGCAATCAACAATAGAAGAAGGGTGGAGGTAATTGATAGACTAGTCAGTCTAGGAGCTGCCTCGGAAGATGTACTCCTGCTACCATTAGAGGAGCTGATAGAGCTAGAAAAGGCAACCTTGCTGCAAAAACAGCAAAAAGAAGAAGAAGCAAGGTTGGCCTTAGAAGAAGAAAGGCTGAGAAAAGAGAGAGAAGCTGATCTGCAGCTCAGGAGAGAAAGGATCACTTTCCTACTCTCCAGAGGATTCTCTCAAGATGAGTTATCTCCACACAACAATGACACGATCTTGTGGCTCTTTAACAAAGAGCAAGATCAAATGGAGAAAGAGAGAAAGAGAGCTGCAAGGGAGAAGCTGGCAGTGAAGAAGAAGAAGGAAGAAGAGGCTGGACTGTCTGCCGCCAAGAAGATAGGTGACAAAGCTTGGATGAAGAACTATCTTAAGGCTCACGGCTTCTCTGGCAGGCAAGTGGGTCCAATGTCTGAAAAGACCCTGCAACGACATGTCAGTGACATCAAGGCTGACATTCGTGCAGGGAGAAGAAAGGAGATGTATAGAAGGGGACAGGGGATGACCTTCAAAGCCACCTCTCAGCCAAATATCCAAACCCAACATCAACCTGAACCAATACCCTTTCCCTTCCCAATCAAAACTGAACCTGAACCTTTCACCCCTGAACCTACACCTTCCCATCTACCAACTCCCTCACCTCAACCACCTAAACTACCCATCATCCAACCCAAAGCCTTACCCAGAACCCAACCTCCTAAACCTACCCAACAACCAATCAAACCATCCCCTCAGCCTTCTAAGCATCTCTCAATGGAGGAATTCAAGGAGATCAAGACCAAGCTCATCAACTGCACTACTCTGAGCGACATCTCTTGTGAGGAGGATACAGTCAACCTGACTTATGTTGATGGATCCTCAAGTTCCCTCACAAGAGATGAGCTTCTTGATCTGCCAAGAGGAACTTTGGACCAAGCCGCAAGACTCCTTGGCCTCAATTCAGATACATTGAATGAGGAAGAAAAGAAGCTGAGGAGAAGGCTGGTGACTCTGCTGGACACAAAGAAAGGAGATAGGGTACCAAGACAATCTCTTGTACCCAGAAAGAAGATAGTCCAGTGGAGGTTCGAAGACTCTTCTCACAACTTTGTTGTTGAGAGAGAGAATGGTGAGACTAACAGGCTGAATGCCTCATCTCTGCTACACTTAAGCAGATTCGATATTGCTGAGTTAGCAGAGAAACCATTCTCCAACCCCTCAAACTCCGAAGTAGCTGCTCACATCAGAAATCATTTAGGCAGCCTTCACATGGCCGAGCTCACTGCAAGAAGCAAGGTCGAAGAGGAGTCAAAACTGAGAGAGGAGGAGCAAAGGAAAGGATCAGCAACCAAAGGCAAAGCCTTTCTTCAAATGGTTGAAGGTCCTGAACTTGAGTCCATAGTTAGATGGGAGTATGACTACAACTCCCGTCAACTAACTCTCTTCAGGGGGTCACAACAAAGGGTACACGTCATTCAAAGTGATAGACTGGATCTCCTATCCACGAATGACTTGTACAAGCTTCTCAGCACCACTTCCGGGAAGAACAGAGAGACAGACAAATATCTTCTATCCCTGGTGCTGAAAACTTTGAGAAGTAGAGATAAGTGAAGTTTTGGTAGCATCAGCCTAGGGGGAGTTTGTTGGATCATAAGAGGCTGTTGCAACCAAACAATATCACTTAGAAGATTTTGAGTACTACATGCAAAGGTCTTCCGAAGCCAAGTGTGGGACTTCCGAAGGAAGAAAGAGTTCTTCCGAAGCCTAAGTGTAAAATACACTTCCGAAGGAGAACTCCAACTTCCGAAGGTAAAGAAACTACTTCCGAAGGTTCAAGACTTGAAGACAAAGTTCTGAAGTCAACTTCCGAAGAATAAAGAAGTCCTTAAAGCCTCGGAAGCATAGAAGCATCTTCCGAAGTATAAGTGGCTTCGGAAGAACTTGTTCTTCCGAAGCCAGTTAACCTTCGGAAGAACACTTCTATTATCCAGTAGACATAAGTATGGTCTGTCTGACAGTCCGCTGCAAATCTCTGAGATACTGCATGGCGTTTTCTCAAAAGCCATGTAGTTGACCATACTTTAATCTACTGTTTACCTTTTCATGTTAAGTACAGTTGCCATCTTTAGTTGGTGACAAAAGGTAAGTCATGGACATGTCATGACTACCATATCTTAGATAATACTTTATCTAAGATACCTTAACTATAGCATTGTAGTATATGCTTTAGTCTTAGGTTTCCAGCTGGTATCAAGTATAACCGGCTGTAGGATCTAGTATATATAGTTTCTCATTGTAACTCTTGTAGTATGCTTGTAAGTGTCTTGTAATCTTGAGTTGAGAAATAATATATACAAGTGCCTTGAAAATATTTCTGCTTGTTGTTACTTATTATATTACTATCAACTCTTGCCAAAGACGTTGCTTCATCTTGTTTGAGTGACAATTATAAGTGAGTTTGAGAGAAAACAAGTTTTAAGTGACAAAACCCGATCCTGCATTTTGTATGTTCTTAGTAATTAGTAGTTTTGGCAGTCCAGCGAAACTGTGAGCGAATCTATACATTCGCTCACAGTTTGCTGTTTTGGTTTACCCGGCGAACTTGTGATTCTGTCGGGCGAAACTATAGTTTCGGCATGACAGTTTCGCTGGTAGCGAAACTGTCAGCGAAACTATGACTGCTATATATACTTTTGACAATTCTCTTTGTAAGGTAAGCTTGCAAAACCCTAATCGTGGATCATTGTTGCAAGCTACCAATTCTAAGCAGTTTTCACACAGAAATACTATTGTGCTTGATGTTATTGATTGCTATTGTTCATTTGAGTATCAAATATGTGTTAGATTTCTCTTCTATCTTCTCAATTGTTGTTGTTTAGCATGAATGTTTGATATTGAGCAATTCATCACTTCAATTGTACTGTTTTTCGATCACATGGACCAACAATATGGTATCAGAGCATTAGTGCTCTTGATTTGTTGAGTTTTTGTGGTTTTGGTCAATATCTAGTTTCAATCAATTTTCATTGGATTATCAGTTGTTTTTGGCATGGAAATTGATTGAATTATACTTGTTTTTGATTGAGGAAGATTCTACAATCATCAGATCTCAAATTCATTTAGTTTTGGATGATTTCAGATTGATTTAGAGGTAAAAAAGGGTTTTGAGATCGACCAACGAAATTATTGTTCTTACAGCGAAACTGTCATCATCTTTCAGCGAAATTATGAGTTATCTTGGATCAGAAGTTGTTTTCTAGAGTTTCTGCGAAACTAATTCCTTGAACGAAAGTTCATTAGTGCTTGTGACCAATCAGCAAGCGAAATTGCTGTCGAATTTATTTTTGAATGAAAGTTCAAGCTTGTTTCGTGCGAAGTTAGCAGCGAAACTAAGCAAGTGGTGTCTCTGTTCAGGCGAAAGTGCTGCTGAAATTGCTAGCGAAAGTGTCAGCTTCTGCGAAATTGTCAGCGAAAGTACTGTTTCAGCGAAATTGTTATCCAAGTCACCTTTTTCTGCGAATTTGTCAGAGAAATTATAAACATTTCTACCGAAACTATCATGTCGAAATTAACTACTCTTACACTTGCTGATCTTGAAAGTGTTGCTCCTAATAGACCTCCAAGACTCATTAATGGAGATAATTTTGAAGATTGGAAGAGATGTCTTAAAGCTTTCTTCTTCTACACTGATCATAATCAATGGGAATCGATTATTTCTGGTCCTCACATACCTACGGTTACTGTTGGTGATGTTGTTTCTCAGAACAAAGACCCATCTTCCTATACTGAAAGAGATCTGAAATTGATTGATCGTGATCAAAAGGCTTTTGGTGCTCTAACTCTCTGTTTGGCTCCAGACATCTACAACCGTTTTGCAGAGCATAAAAATGCTAAATCCCTTTACGATGCTCTCTGTGAATTCTATGATGGGAATGCAGATTTGGTAAAAGACAAGAGTATTCAGGCTGAAAAGGAGTTCAATTCATTTGTAGGATACAAGAATGAAAGTTTGACAGATCTTACAAATCATTTCTTAACCGTCTCAAGCACTCTAAAGAAGTATGATGAAAGGCTCTCCAACAGTGAACAAGTTAATAGGCTTCTCGATTCTCTTCCACCACAGTGGAGTCTTCAAGTGAGAATGCTTAAACAAGAAAGAGGTTTTACAGATTACAAGCTGATGGATATCATTAACAAGTTGAAATCTTTTGAGTTGGATATGAAAAGAAGAGAATTTAACCAGACTATGATGCCCACATCTGGTTTTTCTCAAAATGCTGCTTTGTTGTCATCCACTGCAAACTCTCACATTCAAAATCCAATTCAAGGAGGGAGCAATACAAGTAATTTCTCTAGTGGTAATAGTCATGTTGGAAAAGAATTGGGAAATTCTAAGGTCAATGCTGAAACTTCAATTCCATCTGAAACAATGGCTCTTTTTGGAATGTTTGTTCAGAGCTATGAAGCTCTTGTTGCTGGAGAACTGAAAGGTAAAGGAATGACTATGGAGGACATGTATCAGGCTGATCCTGATGATTTAGAAGAAACTGACATTCAATGGCAAATGGCGATGTTAACTTTAAGAGCCCGGAGATTCATGGAAAGAACAGGACGAAAGAACTTTGGTGGTCAATCATCTACCTCAAAACAGGGATTTGATAAGTCAAAATTGAGGTGCTTTAATTGTAAACAATTGGGACATTTTAACGTGAATGTCCATTACCAATTGTCACAGATCCTAGTAACACTGGAGTACCAAGATTGACAGCAGAGAAAGAAAAGGAAGAAGTGAATCTAAAAAAGGAGTCGGCCTTGATCTCGAACTTTGATTGGAGTGCAGAGGTGGAAGAAACAAGAACTGAGATAAATCATGCGTTAGTTGCTGAGATTGTGGAAGGTAATGAAGTGGAAGTTGGTGAAGATGGATTTGTGCTGTTCAAGGAATTCAAAAGAGAAAACGAGTCTTCAGTAAATGAGAAAGAAGAAAAGACAGATGGAGATGGGAAAGAGGAAACTACAGGTTCAAGTGAGAAAAGAAATTCAAAAGATGAGATAGGAAAAGAGAAGGATGATGTTGCTGCTACTGTTGAGGAAAGGAAATCAAGTACTCCAGTATGCATGTGTGATAAAGCTTTAGCTGCTGAAAGGATGGTAATGGGACTTCCATATGAGGTAATACAGGATATGTGCTCATCTGCTTGCAAAATTAGACTATTTGGGATTTATAAGGCTAATCGTTTGTTAATTGATAATGAAAAGGATTTAAAGCGAATTAATGATGAACTTAAAATGAATGAATCAAAATATTTTGTGAAATTAAATGAGGCTTTAAAAGAAACTGATCATTTAAAAAGAATCGTTTTGGAAAGAAATGTCGAGATTAATACTTTGACTGAAGGGTTGCTCTTGCTGAATTTGAAGCAAGCAAACTTCAGTCAAAGTTAGATAAATGGACTATTTCTGGAATGAAACATGATGATCTTTGTAAATCTCAACGGGGAGCAAGAATTAAAACAGGTTTGGGTTATGAAAATGTACATGTTTATCCTCCACCTAGTACATACTGTTATTCTCCTATGCCTGTTCCTCATCCTTCTAATGATTTAATCAAAATAGATACTGACAGTTTGTCTGCAGGTTTAGTCGGGAATAACTCTAAGTACATTCGTGAAGACTACGACTATGGACCAACTAGTGGGCTTGGATGCATTAGTTCTAGTACACCTGAAAATCAGCAGTCTGTTTTAGATAATAAGTCTAGTTTAAATTCAGTTTTTGTTTCTAGTTCAAATGTAACAGACTTGAATGTCTCATGTTCTCTTGATAGTTTTATTCCATCTTGTACTTCAAATCATGGTAGTGATGATTTTTGTTCTCGTAATGAATGTAATGCATCTAATCTTTCTTCAAAAACAACTGAGCAACTTAAAATTAATTGTTTCGAAAAGTTCTTTTCTCAACCTATTCCATCTTTCACATCATTAAATATGACATCATCAGAAAAATGTAGTTCGTCTTCATCTGACACCAGTACCAATGGTACAAGCTTTACTGATTTGTCAGAAGAATCATGTTCTAATTTTGTAAAGAAAAATTCTGATTCAAATAAACAACAACCTCATGAGTTGTATGAGACATTCGGTGATGTTGATTCTAGTTTGTCTGAATGTGATGAGGAGATTATTATTGATCCTATTTTTACCTCATCACATCATAGACCTAGATTCAAACCTCATTGTTTCAGGTGTGGTCAAGAGGATCATCTTGTCAAAAATTGTCCTTTAATTCAAGGATCCTCTGATAGGAATTGTTTTGGGAATAAATTGACAAAATTGGTTAATAATTTCTTTTGTAAAAAATCAGCTTCTTTAAAAAGCAAAGTTGTTCAATCTTGGGTCCCTATTACTCCTGGCTAAGTGATTTGTTAATTTATTTCAGGAATCCTCATCAAAGATTGTAAACAGTTTTTGGCATGTTGATAGCGGGTGTTCCAAGCATATGACGGGATTAAAGGATTTGTTGACCAATTATCGGATTATAGATGGAGGATATGTGGCGTTTGCTGGAAATAAGAAGGGTGGAAAAATGATTGGACAAGGAGAAGTTACCAATGGTTCTCTTACTCTGGAAAAAGTCAACCATGTTCCTGAATTGGCTTTTAATCTTCTGAGTGTTTCTCAAATTTCTGATAAAGACATTCCTGTTCTATTTAAATCTGATGAATGTTTATTTTTAAAATCAGAGATTGCCATTCCAGATGATTTAATTCTCATGCGTGCTCCAAGGAAACATGATACATATCTTCTTGATATGAATTCAAACGAGTCAAAGGCTACTGCAACTTGTCTTCTCTCAAAAGCAATGGTTACTCTCGTGGTACCATTGATATGACTTTATTCAAAAGAGAGGTGAATGGTGAAATGATATTTGTCCAAGTGTACGTTGATGATATTATTTTTGGATCTACAAATTCTCAATTGTGTAGAGAGTTCGAAGAAGTTATGAGCCAAAGGTTTGAAATGAGTATGATGGGTGAAATGTGTTTCTTTCTTGGATTGCAAGTTGAACAACAGCAAGAAGGAATTCTTATTCATCAGGAGAAGTATATTAAAGATATTTTGAAGAAATTTAAGATGGATGATGCTTCTACAGAGATGACTCCCTTTACGGCTCAGACTTGTTTCACTTCGGATGAAAACGGAAAATCAGTTGATCCTCATCTTTTTAGATCTATGATTGGCTCTCTCATGTATCTTACTGCAAGTCGTCCTGATATCACTTTCGCTGTTGGTTACTGTGCTAGATATCAGTCGGCCCCAAAGGAATCTCATGAGAAAGCTGTCAAAAGAATATTTCCTTATCTCAAAGGATCGTCTCGTTTAGGATTGTGGTATCCATATGGTGGGAATTTTGATTTACATGCTTACTCTGATAGTGATTCCAATGGTTGCAGGTTAAACAGAAAATCTGTGTCTGGCGGTTGTCAATATTTGGGAAATTGTTTGGTATCCTGGCAGAGCAAGAAACAAACTACTGTTTCTCTTTCTACAGGGGAAGCTGAATACATTGCTGCATCAAGCTGCTGTTCTCAAGTTCTCTGGATCCAACACCAAATGATTTATTATGGGATTAATTTTCTTCATACACCTTTATTTTGTGACAATGAAGCTGCCATTAGAATTGCTAAAAATCCCATTCATCATTCCCGCACCAAGCATATCGATACACGAATTCATGCGATTCGTGATGCTCAAGAGAAGGGTTTCATTAATATTATACCCATCGATACAAAAAATCAAAAAGCTGATCTTTTCACAAAAACATTTGATAAACCTCGTTTTTATGAATTGATTTCTATGCTTGGGTTAATATCTTTTTAAATTTTCATTTTCTATTTCTTTGCTTAAAAAAAATTAAAAATATATATATAATTTTTTTTTGATTTGACTAACTTATTATAATAGAAATATGAAAATAAAAATTTGGGGGAGTAATTTCATAGTTCTGAGATCGGAATTTAACATGATGAGAAATGATTGTATATTCTCTAAATATTTTTATATACATGACCGGTACTTCAATGAGAAATGATAGTAACTGATACTGGATTATGTTTCATATTATTTTTTAAAAAAAAATTGATCAGATTCTTTAACGATATGCTTGATAGACTCAGCCCGATGAATAAAGTAGACAGCAGCTTTATGATTAAATTAAACATCATGCTTAAGAATGTCTGGATTTACTCAATTGTTTTGGCTTGCACAAAAACTGAGTCCTGACAAAAATTGGATTGAGAATGAATCTTTCGTCCATTTTACTTTGTTATGTCATCACCCAGAACCACAGCTGGTATGTTTGGTGTTAAGATGTCGTGTGTCTGTGCTTATCTCCTCTGCTGTACGTGAGTACTGACCTGGAGTGATGATCTCCTGTGCTGTACGATAGTACCGACCTGGAGCTCTCATCAGCACATGTTCAAATGGTTATCTCCTCTGTTATACGTGAGTATAGATCTGGAGCTCTCACCATTTTGATATAATTATGTCAAATCATCTTAATCGATAAGTTTCTCTCATAATGAAATATTCTGTTTATAATCATTTGCACACTAACGCACAAGCCTTGTTCTATGAAGATTGATTCATAATTCAAGAAATCCTGAGGTTGGGTGAGGTTTTTTACCAAATGATTGTGGGGTCCTAACATTCTAAAGCATCTAATCGAACCTTAAACGAATCATAAGCTGTTTGTTGAAAAAGGATAAGGCATGAGTTTAAGTGGACAATTATATCAGCAATCGTTATTGATTTGTTCTAATTTCAGTTGTTTCTGTGCAGATTGTGATCAGATCTTGTATTCAGTATGATCTCATGGCTGGTAGATGATTTTTGATCATCTTTATGTTCATAAATATTTAGAGAATGTGATCTCTGATTAATTTAGATCTCATTATGTGATGTGCTTCTTATTGATTAATAAATAAAAAATAAAAAAAATAATAATAATAAAGAATAAATAAATAATAAAAAATAATAAAAAATTAATTAAAAAAATTAAAAAAAATATTGGTGCGAAATTATTCTTTCGCTAATTGTTTCGCAAAGCGAAACTGCAATCTCGCTAGGTTTGCTAATTAGTTGTTAACTAGTTATCTCCTAGCGAAATTACAGTTTCACTGGGCGAAACTGTAAATTCGCTTTGCGAATCTATAGTTTCGCTAGCAGCGAAACTATTTTCTATTTAAGTCATGTTTGCGATATTTTTCTCATAATTTCGCAAAATCGTTCAGTGTAGTTCTTAGGGTTTCTCCGTGACTTTTCTTGGCGATTTTGCTCTGTGTTTGTGTTTTGGACTGATAATTAGTGTTATTTGCTTCGCATGTGAGTTTCGAACCTTGATACATCTTTTAATCTGGTCAAAATCATCTCCATTTAAGTAATTTGGATTGTGACTCTTCGGTGGGTTCGCTGTTCTTTCAGCGAAACTACTGATTCTTCTGCGAAACTGAACGAAAGTTCTCTTCTGTTCAGCGAAACTGTAAAGTTATGCTGTCCGGGCGAACTTAACAGTTTCGCCATATTTTCTTTAATTTCGCGATGTCTGGTCTTTAACTTGCACAGTTTCGCTTGATCTTGTTTCTTCTGAACAGCAAAACTAATTTTAGAACAGCGAAACTAATCTGTAACAGCGAAACTATGTTTGTGCTTGAAGAAACTAATTGCGAAACTTCTTTAATCTATACTAATCTTGTCGAAATTGCTTTTTGTTCTGCGAAAATAATAAGTTTCAATGAGCGAAATTATTGTTTCGCTTGTCGAAACTGTTTGTTTTCTTTGTCGAAACTGCCTTTGTTCAGCGAAACTATCATGTCTTAGTGAGCGAAACTATTGTTTCGCTTGCCGAAACTGCTAGTTTCTTTTGTTTTAGTCTTATTTTCTTATTTTCATTATTTCTCATTCAAATTTAATTGTTTTTCTTTTCAGGTTATCATGGCAAATCTCAAATTTGATGAGAGGAATAACATCACTGCTATTTTAGACGATACACTTCCCAAGGCAGCTGGATTTCGTGACTGTATCAGATGGCTTCAGAGATCACCTATTGCCTATGCTATTTCTCACTCACCTACTATTTATGATCTTCATATTAGAGATTTTTGGAGATTAGCAGAATACGATACTAGAGGAGATGTACAGAGAATCACTGCCAAAGTTATTGATCATGATGTGACTATCACTGCTGAGAGTGTTTCTAGGATTCTTAGACTAGATGATGATTCTGGAGATGAATTGGATATGACAGAGTCTGAAGTGTTTCAAGCTTTCAGACGAATGGGGTATGAGGGACCAGCTTTTGGTTCAAGGAAAGAGATCAAAAAGTCTTTCTTATCTAAGGAGTGGAGATATATCGCTCATGTTTTTATTATGTGTTTAGATCACCGTAAAGGTGGATCTGATGGATTTAATCTCGATTGGGCTAAAGCTATGGTGCTGTGCTGTAAAGGGGAGAAGGCAAACATAGCTAGACTGATTTTTGCATGTATGGCAGAGAACGTGATGGCTGTTAAGAAAGACAAATGGCTGTTATACCCTCGCTTTCTTCAGATGATTTTTGATGATCTTATTCCTGATGTTCCAAAGCATGGTGAAATCAAGAGACTGGTGCAGATGAACCTCGTATTTTTGCTGATTGCTGTGCTATCCGTCATGATTTTAGTGGTAAAATCACTCATCTCTGGGAGAATATGTATCCTCCAGAACGCTGGAATTATAATAGACGGGTTGATGAATCTGAAAGCAAAAGGGCTGAAGAAACAAGAGTGCAGCAAGCTGATGCAACTAAGAAAAGGAAGAGATACGCTAAAGAAAAAGATTATGATTTTAAAGAGGATATTGATGCACAAGCAGAGGAGATCAGGGTAGAGGAAGAAAGGAGATCTAAGAAGAAAACTGATTTTGTTGAGCCTGAGCGGAGAACCAAACATCGACATGAGGGATTTACAGCCAGGAGAGAGGCTAGTGCAAATCTTGATGAGGATGTGATACGTAATCTAAATACTTCGTTGGCGAATGAGCTGAGTATGATTAAGACTAAACTTACGAATCAGGAGATCAGAGAAAGACAAAAGGATGAGGTGATTGAGGGAATGCAAAGGATGTTAGTTGACCAAAATAACTGATAAAGAAGTTGTTTGAGGAGATTACTCAGATGAAAGCTGCAGCCGGCCTACCTAGTCAACTGACTCAATCTGAGTTAGATGATTTGACTGATGCATCTAAGTACTCATTCTTGAATGTGGGTACTTCATCTAAGGTAGGAGAGGGTACTTCTGGAGCAGCAAATACTGAAGAAGGAGAACAGGAGATACCAAGAGAGGATGTTGGAAGGAATGATGATGAAGATATTATTGAGGCTGGGTTTGTAAACTTGCAGTTTGATTTTGATAAAGATATTGTTGGGGAAGAAGTGGTTGTTACAGCTACCACTGAGGGAGTATCTGATAGAGAGAAAGAGTTGGTTGATGAAGAGGAGGAGGATGAACAATTGATAGACTATGATTCAGAACCAGAATTTTATGAAGTTGATGAGCGACCACTGATTTATGTTGCTAAGAAGGGAGAAGATGATGCTGATGTGTTTGAAATGGACAAGAATGATTGGTTGGTCAAGGAGAAGGAGGTTGAAGAAATTACTCCTTTATTTCAAAATCTGGAGGGTTTAAGCAGGAAGGAAGCAGATAAGAAGATCATAAGTTGGTGCTACAATCCTAGTTTAAAGATGTTCATGATCAAAAGAAGAGGAGGAAATATCAGCTATATGCTTAAGAGGAAGGCTTTTAAGACCTTGCCCAAATGGGATTTGAGACGTTTGGCAACTTTGCCTTTGATCAATGCTCACTTAAGTGAAAGAGCATTATTTCTTGAGAAGGAAATAAAAAATGGACTTAATGATAATTTCGAGTCGTTTGGATACATGAAAGCTGAAAGAAAAAGGTCAAAGAAAGATAAAGATTGGGAGACAGGCAAAGGAAGGATTGTACTGAGAGTCAAACCACCAAAGACTGTAAATAGGGTAAGATTGGCTGATCCTCTTCCCCAACAACTACAGGACTTTGAAAAGTGGTTTTATGACAACAATACTGGAGAGGCAGTGATTAGAGCAAAACCTGGAAAAGAGTTCAGAGTGTTTGACCCGATGGAGTTATTTAGCTTCAGTGATGAAGATCTTTTGGTACTTTGTGAAAATCACATTAAGGCTGGGGCTGAAGAGGAAACAAGAAAAGAGGCCAGTCTGTTTATGAATGTTGCAAACAAGATAAGAGGAGTAAGGTCGGAGGTTAAGAGGCTAGCCGAAAGGGTGAGATCTCAGGATGATTTTGCCATGGATGTTCAAGATTTGACCAGGCAGTTTGCGAAGGCTAGTGGTCATTCTGAAGAAGCTAGTGATGCAAGAAAGAACCATGGAGGATCAGTGGCTGAAGCTTCTGAAGATGTTGCTGCAGGAGGTGATGAAGATAGATCAACAGCAGCAGAGGAAACTGGAGCCGACGAGTCAAATCAAGACAAGTGAAGATAGTGAGGTCCAACCTAGGGGGAGTATTGAAGATCATGTTAGGTTGGACTCACTTTAGTATAGTTGTTTACTTTACATTGTAATAGGACTTTTGTTAGTTTCCTTTTGTATGTTCTTAGTAATTAGTAGTTTTGGCAGTCCAGCGAAACTGTGAGCGAATCTATACATTCGCTCACAGTTTGTTGTTTTGGTTTACCCGGCGAACTTGTGATTCTGTCGGGCGAAACTATAGTTTCGGCATGACAGTTTCGCTGGTAGCGAAACTGTCAGCGAAACTATGACTGCTATATATACTTTTGACAATTCTCTTTGTAAGGTAAGCTTGCAAAACCCTAATCGTGGATCATTGTTGCAAGCTACCAATTCTAAGCAGTTTTCACACAGAAATACAATTATGCTTGATGTTATTGATTGCTATTGTTCATTTGAGTATCAAATATGTGTTAGATTTCTCTTCTATCTTCTCAATTGTTGTTGTTTAGCATGAATGTTTGATATTGAGCAATTCATCACTTCAATTGTACTGTTTTTCGATCACATGGACCAACATGGATTCAACTTCAAGGAGACTCCCATCCACATAGACAACAACAGTGTTATCTCAATCACAGAAAATCCTATGCAGCACTCAAAGACAAAGCATATCAATATCAGGTATCATTTGATTAGAGATAACTTTGAAAAGGGGTTAATCAAACTAGTCAAAGTTAACACAAATGAATAATATGCTGATCTGTTCTCCAAAGCTTTTGATGAGCAGAGATTTAAATATCTTGTATCAGCTATTGGGATGATTAACTTTAAATAGCTTTTCTTAAAACTTAATCATATTTATTTCTAAAACTTGTGTGTCCTAAGTTGTCTATTTTATCACCTTCATAAGCCTTTGTTTTATTTGGAAGAAAAATCTTTTCAATAGACATTTCTTAGATTTTTGAAAATTTTGATCTCTTTTCTTTTCGAAAGATTTAAAATTACTTTCGGAAGAAATTTATGTCTTAGTAAACAAATTACTGCTTCGGTAATTTTATATTCGGAAGAAATTTCTGAAATATCTTCCGAAGCTTAAAATCAACTTAAGTACCCTGTATGTTTTCAAAGAACAAGTTTCTTCCGAAAGCAATTTACCTTCGAAAGTTTTTATTCTCCTTAGAATAAAAATTTCTGAGTGTTAGTTCTCTTCCAAAGCAAAATTCCCAAAAACGTTTAAAATTTCTTCCGTAGCCAATTTGCCTTCGGAAGCTTTTTCTTCAGAACTTTTGAAGCAAATAACCTTCGGAAGATTTCTCGACTTCCAAGAAAACTACTTTATGGGCAAAAGTAAATTACTTTTCAGAGGTGAGACCGACATCCGGATTTCAAAGTTAATCCTCTATCATAAACTTTATCTTAAATCCTTTTCACATAAATACCCAACGGTTCCCCCCTCTTTCACTATCTTCTTCAATTACACTATTCCTTAAACCTAAATTCTCCTTAACCGTCATTGTTCTTCATCTTCCTTCATCCTTAAGCTTCTCCAAATGGCCAACCTAAACCGCAGAAACAACCCAGATTTCTCCATGCAACTTCACAGGCAACACAACCAGGTTGCTCTGTTGAACTCTGAGAAAGATGATAGTTTCTCAAAGGTTTGTCGTTTCCTGGCTCTATCCAACTACTTCACCTCCCTAACCATTGATCCTACTCTCTATGAGGATCATTTGCTTGAATTTTGGAAGACCTACCAAGAGGTCATGATGGATGGGGAGAAGGCACTGTCTGCCACAGTGCAGGGGAGAACAATCTTCATTACTTCGGCCATCATCAACACTCACTTACAGCTGGATGATGAAGAAGGTGAGGTGTCCTTCCCAAAAGAAGTTGTCAATCATTCTTTTGAGCAGATGGGCTATGAGGGAGATTTCTCTGTAAAGACCTTCAGGAAAGGGAAGGTCTCATCCCAGTGGAAATACCTGCTTCATGTGGTTATCCACAGCTTGTCAAACAAGCATGGAGGGGGGGACCAGATTCCTGAGGATCTCTCCTTCATAGTGCATGGAATGGTTCAAGGGGTCAAGTTCAGGTACTCTCTGTTTGTTTATACAAATTTGCTTGCTAACTTGGACTCCTTAGAGTATTATATGTTTCCTAGATATGTTCAACACATTCTCAACTGTGAACTGGACTCACAATTGAGGGAAACAGATAATATTCTTAAATTGGGACAGATGAAGCCCGACATCTTTAAAATAATGAAGAAGCCAAATGTAGGCTTCTCAAGGGTAAAAACAGCACTTGTCCTAAAAATGTTAGAGCTCGTTGCTCAAGGTGACAACCTAGCAACACAAGCTAGTGTTGAACCCACACCTTCTACCTCCCAACCACCAAAAAGACCACAAATCACCCTCACCTACCAAAGAAAATTCAAACGACCCCTTGCTCAAGCTATTGAGTCTGTGCAGGCCCCCATACACTCACCCATACAAGAGGAAGTGGACACTAGAGCTCCCACTTCCCCTAAGGAGCAAACCTCTCCCATATCTTCAAGAATCAGTGGTGAGATTCCTCATGCTCACCCTAATGAGCTCACAAGCCCAACTGCCTTAAGCCCTCACTCTGAGTCTCAACACTCAAGTGAACAACCTTCAGGGGACAGGTACCATCCCCAGCCTTTAGACTTAAATCAACCCATTCCCAACCTCTCATTCTATACTGATGAAGACTTAGGTACCATGAGTCTCTCTACTCTTCCCCTACTCAAAGAGAGATGAATACTCCTGCGTCTCTTTTGTCTAGCCCACATCAGTCTCCCATCACTGAGATTGATACTTCTGAACCTGTTCATAATATCCATATGGAAGAGGCTCTCACTTCTGCAAGTGATTACATCATTAAGACCTCAACCATGGCAACTCAGCCCTTTGACACCTCAACTGAGGCTGTCAATGTGAAGAGAAAATCCAGCAGCCAAGAACCTAAAGCTGGTGGTGAGAAAGAGGACTTTGGCCCAATCATCTCATCCCCCAATGATTCTTCTGATGAAGATGAGGGGAATCTGAGACTAAAGGTGCAAAAACTGTCAAAAACATGCTCCTATTTAGTCTCTAAGGTTAGTCACCTTGAATTCAGGTGACTACCCTGCAAAATAGGGTCAATGATTAGCAACTTGAGATATATTATCTCAAGAAAAAACTAGCTGGGAGACCTTTAAAGGGAGCTCAACCAGGAACACAAGAACCTGTGAATGTGATTGACCTACTCCTAGCTCACCTATGCAAGAGGATGATGCTACCAAAAAGGGGAAGAAAGTCATTACAGTCACAGAACCTGGGAGTTCTTCAAGGAGTATGAACATTGAGGACTCACCATCCTCACTTGTAATTGTGCATACTCAGCAACTTCCTCAAGTTCATATTGATGTGGATATTATAGACTCTGTCATTAGGAGTCTCTTTGAGGAAGGCATTCCAAGGGCTATGTCATCCCTACCTCAAGGAACTTCAAACTACATTATTGGGTGGAGGTATGATGCTGATAGAAGAGCCTTCATTCTTCACAGAGTTCAAGGGCAGCAACAAGTATTTAATTTTCAGACCTTGAACTACTATGAAGGTCTTGACCTGATCAACATGCCACTTGTCAACCCAAATGAATCAAGACAAGCTGACAGGTTAACACTTAGGATTCAAGACATAATTACTGAAGAGTTCAGCCTTAGAAGGAGATAAAGGCAATCAGGTAATGTCATTGGTCAACTGGATGTTGAGGCAGACCCTGAGATTAGCTTCAAAGGGAAAATCTTGGCTGAAGGCCTAGTGATAGAGCCTGAGAGCCCTGTCACACCAAAAACTGCTTCAGAAATTAATTCCCTTAGTGAAACACCTGCTGGTGAAGGTGTCTCATAACCTCTCTCTGGCCAGAGCTTGGATGCTACACCAAGCAATGAAGGCCAAAGCTCTCTCCACCCTGTGTCACAAAGGTCTGTGGGTGACAAAGGGAAAAAGATTCTAACTCCTGAGGAGATTGAGGAGGAGAGAGAGAGAGAGAGGAAGAGGAAACTAAGGGAAGAAAGTTCCTTTGGGTCTTCAGGCTTTATGCAAGCTGCAATCAGGGCTGCCCCCAGACCAAACACTCAAAATGATGAGTTAAGGGCAGTCATGATTACTTACCTGCAGACTAGGAACTATGACATAGATGAAATTATATCTATCCCTTTAGAGCAATTAAATGAACTGGCTGACATGGAAGTGTCAAGAGAGATGAAGGAAGCAGAGGATGCAAGGCTACTTCTCAAATTCAAAGAGGAGAAGAGACAGATAAGGTTATACAAGCATGTTCCTGCTCTCTCCCCAGTTCAAAAAAGCCCTGTGCAAGAGGCTGTGGCAGTTACACAAGAACCTCAGGTAGACAAGGAAACAAATAGACAAAACATGATCAACTATCTGAGTGCCACAAGTCTCTACCAGGCATCTGTACTTCTTCCCTTGTCCTTTGAGTACATTGAGTTTGAGTATCTCAAACAGCTTGAACTTCAAGTGCTCAAAAAACAAAAGGCAACAAAGAGAAAGATGAAGGAAGATGCTGCAAAGTCAAGAGCCATCATTCAAAAAAGTATGAAGAAGTCTGCTGACAGACAAAGGATGATGAGCTTCTTGAAGCTGTATGGATTCTTCGGAAGGAGACTTGGCCCTATGTCTCTATCCACAATGGATGAGCATATCAGGGTAATCAAGCAGAAGATCAAGAGTGGAGAGCTGATTGACTTACACTCCCCTCCAAGTCAAGTTCCACCTAAAGTGGAGGTTAAGGTTGAACAACCTGAGACAACACAACCTGGACCTCCTGCTGAGCCTTAGCAAGCTTCATCTTCTGATCCACAGCAGGGTCAAACTCCCACTCCTTCTGAATCTGTGAGGGAGGAACACCCAACTGAGCAAGACAAGACTGATCAACAAGGTGCTGCAGACCAGTCTTCTCAGTTAAAGTCATCTAAGAGGAAGAAGAGGATGGCTTCCAAACCAAAGTCAAAGAAAAAGAAGCCTGAATCATCCACCTCTACACCTCAGGCTGAGTCAGATCAACCTAAGGAAGTGCATGAAGAGGCAGCCTAATCAACTCCAACTCAAGTGGCTCCTCTTGCAGCTGAGAGACCCATCTTATCCTGGACCTTCACAACTAATCCAGAAAGATGGCATGTGATCAGAGATCAAAGTAGATCAGCATTGATGATTAATTGCACGAACCTTGGAAACATATACATTTTGTCAGTCTTTTGCATTCTGATGTGGTCACATAGACAACTGAAGATGTACTTGGAGTAGTTGTATGTTCTTCCCTCAAGGATCCCAATAATCCCAGATGATATGTGCCTAGAGAATCTGTCAAGCCCAGACTTCCTGTTGGAGATGCACTTTAGATAAGTGTGAAATAAGAATCTATATGGCTTGCATAATCTCCCTTTCTTTATCTCACCCTTGTTAAAATCACCATCATACCCCATCAGGTAGAACACTTTCTCTATTTATTCATTTTCGAACATATCAGGGTGACCAACTTCTTGTTCTCCCAACTCTAGAACCCTCCTGATGGTCTGTTCATCCATCCTCAGTCTTTGATGCTTCACTTCCGCCACGATAACTTTTGATTCTCCATCATCTTCTATTCGTGCGGAGTTCCAGAAATCGACTATATGTGATTGATGAATCACAGGCTCTGCTGTTAGAGCATAGAATTGCCTGGATCGTCGTAGATATCTGATGATATCCCGACACCCTTCCGATACAGGGTCATCAGCATTCAGAAATGCGCACACATTATGCTCTCTCGCAAATCGATTGGCCATATGTTCATGAGAGTTAAGAAGAATAGATTAGAATCATCATTACAGATATAAGAATGCAAACGATTTTAATAATAATCAAGAATCAAATAGTTCACTATTGATGATTATGACATGTTTTACCTTCAAAACAATGATCTCAGATCACGATTATGTGTTTTTTTGATGTTTTGATTCGGTAGTTTTGAATGTTTATGAAAGGGGGAAAAGGTTTGTTGAGTGGGTTTTTCTAGGTCTGAAAAAGTGCTTTGATAAAGTGAATAATGAATATTTAAGTCAAAAACATCATTTATGAACACTCGAACATATTAATTTCATTTATTTAACGAAGTGGGTCCCATTTTTTTATTACTCTTCCGTGGAATTTATTTGTTCCGCAGATTTCAGTTCATCTGAGGACATCTGTGGATGCCTAACTTAAAAACTAAAATTTAAAATTGAATTGAAGTATAACTTGATTCTCCATATGTTACCAATCTATGGAAATGAATTATACTTGTAAAATATTAACTCATCCGTAGGTTACCAATCTACGGATAGTCATATTTTACTCCCCCTTAAGTTTCGCACTGTAGCTTCTGCTGATGTTTAAAATGCACTGTAGCTTCTACTGATGTTTAAAATGCACTGATTGAAACTTATTTTTATTGTATGGTCCTAATCAACTGATAGAACCATTTATTGCTATTGGACCTTATTGACTTCGGTTTCATGACAATTTGTGCACAATAAGATTTATAAATTTAAATAAGTTCATGTATCCAAAAGCCAAGTTAGTGCTCAGGTTCCAATTCCTTCATATTGATAATTCATTTGACAATTTTGTTGTTAACTTGTTTTGATGATTCTACTCCCCCTAAATTTTTTATCAATGATGAATGCAGACATTTATCATAAAGTTGTAAGAAGAATATCATGAAAGACACATGTCTTTCCAAACATGCCAAACAGAGGGAAATTAAAATAAACAAAATTGAGATGAGTACTATGTACAAGCATATATACACATAGAATGGGATCATACTATAACGCTAAGCATCTTCCTCATTAGTTAATTTGTTGAAATGGTACCTGATCTTAGTTCTGATTGCAAGTATGTTTGTCCACTTAAATCCATACAAGAGTATTGTGTTAACTAGGCATGCTGTTTATCATGTTTTCATGTTTATTAGTGATTAACTGTTATGGCCTCCACATTCAAATCACTTAAAGTTTGTCCTCCCTTTGTGAGTCAAATCATCACTTTTTCACACTTAGAAACTATGTACTTTAAGTTATAAGTTCTATCTTGAGATGCACTTGACATCTCATTAATGCATTGATGTAAAAGCTCTAAATTTAATATACAGTTGATCACAGAGGATTCTTTTGAGAGCTTAGATATGATCATCATCAGGTCACCAGGTCTTTACTTCCGTAAAACAGAGGTGCCTTTAACCCAGCTCTTTGTTTACACAAAATAGAGGGATGATAAGGATCATGATCTTTTCACCAGATGGTTACAAATGTATACCATGGTGATCATACACCCAGGTCTTTCTGTACACAAAACAGAGGGAATATGATTTGCAAAGATAGATATTATAAAGTGTTGGTACATAGTGTGCTTAGATGAGTGATTTGGTCACATCAGAATAAAACTCACTTGTTGTATCCTCAAAATGAAGTTTCCCACAAACAGTTACTTTGTATTAAGTTTGGCAAGCACTTAGTGTAGTTTTCACTCAAGATGAACCTACTCACATATCAAGAAAGTTGATCAGATTTTAATGATATTTTAAGAATTTAGGAAGAAGCAAAAGCATAGTGTACTATCATTTCCCATACATATGTCATGCTGAATTAAAAGACACAGAAAGAAAGACAATATTTTTTATTCTAAGCTTCGGAAAATGTTTCAGAAGTATCTTCCGAAGGTAAATTGCTTTCGGAAGAAAATTTTTCTAAGATATAAGTTTCTTCCGAAGGTAATTATAAATCTTCCCAAGGATATTTCTTTTATATTTTTTACTATTACTATTTACAAGGACAGACACATGCTATTCTTTGTTTGTTCATAAAGATTAATCTAAGTTAATCATGCCCAGAGACTCAGTTATAAAATTAAATCTAACAGAATCAAAGGCTTTAGTGTATAATTCAGCAAGCTGATTTGTTGTATCCACTTTGACTAACTTGATCAAACCTTTTTCTAAGCAATCTCTCAGAAAATGGTATCTTATTTCAATGTGTTTTGTTTTACTATGTTGACCTGGATTAGCAGTTATAAACATAGCTGCTGAATTGTCAATATAAATTGGAGTCTGAAGGAAATTGTAACCATAATCAAGCAATTGGTTTTGCAACCAAATGACTTGAGAGCAACCAGCTGAAGCAGCTATGTACTCAGCCTCAGCTGTGGATACAGATACATTTGTTTGCTTCTTGCACTACCATTAAACTAGTCTTGATCCTAGAAATTGACATACATCAGTTGTGAATTTTCTGTTGTTGTTGCATCCTCCAAAATCACTATCTGAATATGAGTAAAGAGTGAAGTCAACATCCTTTGGATACCAAAGTCCAAGTGTTGGTTTCCCTTTGAGATATCTAAAAATTCTCTTCATAGCATTCAGATGCGATTCTTTTGGATCTGATTGGTACCTAGCACAAACACACACAACAAACATAATGTCAGGTCTACTGGTACTTAAATACATAAGTGATCCTATCATTGATCTATATAATCTTTGATTAACAGTTTTTCCTATAGGATCAGGTACAATCTTATCAACTGTTGAGGCTGGTGTTTTGCATGAAGATGTATCAGCAAGGTTATACTTCTTCAATATTTGATGTATGTACATCTCTTGATTGATGAAAATGCCATCTGTCTTTGATGAACTTGTAGACCAAGGAAGAAAGTTAATTTTCCCATTGAACTCATCTGAAACTCAGATTTCATCAACTCTTCAAAGCTGACACATAATCTCTTGTTAGTTGATCCAAATATAACGTCATCAATATAAATTTGAACAACTAAGAGATCTTGATGTTCTTGTTTGAGAAAAAAAGTCTGATCAATGGTTCCCCTTTTGTATCCATGCTTGAGCAAGAAAATGATAATGTTTCATACTACTTTCTTGGTGCTTGATGAAGACCATACAAAGCTTTATCAAGCTTATATACCCTGTGTGGGTAATGAGGATCTTCAAAACCAGGAGGTTGTGCTACATAGACTTCTTCATCAATTTTCCCATATAAGAAAGCACACTTGACATCCATTTGATAGACAGTGAACTTCTTATATGATGCATATGCTAGGAATACTCTTATGGCTTCAATTCTTGCAACTGGTGCAAAAACTTCATCATAGTCTATCCCTTCTTCTTGTGTGTAACCTTGTGCAATCAACCTTGCTTTGTTTCTCACAATTATACCTCTATCATCTAGTTTATTTTTGAAGAGCCATCTTGTTCCAATTGGATGTTGACCTTCAGGTAAATCAACTAGATTCTAGACTTTCTGAATCTGAATTGTTGAAGCTCTTCTTGCATAGCTTCAATCCAGCTATTGTCCTTTAGAGTAGTTGTGATGTTTGGAGGAACCACTTGTGAAAGAAAACAAGTGAAAAGGCAGATGTTTGCAGCTCCCCCTTGGCTTCTTGTGGTTCTTTCATGAAGATCACCAATAATATTGTTTATTGGATGAGTCTTATGAATTCTTGTTGCTGGAGTAGATTCAACTGGAATAGATGATTCCAAATTAGTCATATCCATTGATGCAGATGGATCCAACCCAGCTGATGAATTCAGGAAGTAATCAAAGTGTTCCTCAGGTTCATTATTAGAAGTTGAGTGATCTTCTTCATGAATTTGAGCATCAGGTGCATTCTCAATATCTTCCGCAGGAACTTCTCCGGAAGTATTTTGTGCTTCCGTATCAGTTACAGGAACATCTACGGATGGATTTTCTGCTTCCGTAGGAGTTACAGGAACATCTACGGATAGGATTTGTTGAGCATCTCCAATGTTTTGAATATCTACAGAGATAGATGGAACAGCTGCTGAAGAATTATTCATATCTCCGGATGTAGGATGCTCATCTGCAGATGTAGAGTTAGCAGTTGCTGATGAACAGTTTTCATCTGAAGATGTAGATCCATTAGGCTGGTCTTCTGCTGCATCAACTGCATTGTGGAGATTAGTTGTAGTTCCTTGTTCCAGGATACTTGAAGTTTGTATCCTTGGAGGATCAGCAGATAAGGACACTTGATTCATGTTTGGAGGAGCAAATGGATAGCATGTATCCGCAAAACCTGCATTATTCAAATAACCAGAGTTAAATGAATCTGTGAGTGCATCTATATCAAACAACCATGATGATCCTTTAATTAATTTAGGAAATAAGGATTCATCAAATGATACATTAGGAGTTTCTTCCATAATGTTATGTTGTGGAACATAAATCCTATATGATTTAGATGTTGAAGAATATCCAACAAAGAAACCATCATAGGCTTTTTCTAAAAACTTTCCCAATAGTTCTTTGGTGTTTAAAACAGATACATGACACTCAAAAGCTCTAAGATATCCTATGTAAGGTTTTCTTTTAAATAAAAGCTCATAAGGTGTTTTATTATGTTCTTTGACAATTAATGTCCTGTTTTGAACATTGCATGTTGTGTTCACTGCCTCAGCCCAAAAGGTGATTGGCAATTGTGAATCAGCTAGCATTGTTCTTGCTGCTTCAATAAGAGTTATGTTTCTTCTTTCAGCAACTTCATTCTGTTGTGGAGTTCTTGGTGCACTGAATTGCCTTGTAATGCCTTTATTCCTGCAAAAAGAATCTAAGTCATTATTAACAAATTCAGTCCCATTGTCACTCCTGAAAATTTTAACTTTTAAATCAAGTTGATTCTCAATCTTGATGATAAAGTCCATTAATGTTTCTGATGTTTCACTCTTTTGTTTTAAGAAAAAGACCCATGTGAATCTAGTGAAATCATCAACAACCACCAAATAATATTGCCTTTTTCCAATGCTTATCACATTGGTTGGACCAAAAAGATCCATGTGAAGCAATTTTAGTGGTGTAGCGTTTGTATTGATAAATTTGGATTTATGTGACACTCTATGTTGTTTTCCTTTGTAACATGAAGGACAATGGTTTGAAAAATAAGATTCTTTCTTTAGCAGGCTAATGACTAGGTCATTTTTCACCAATTTGTTGATGTTTTTCATGTTAGAGTGAACAAGCCTTCTATGCCACAATTAAGATTCATCTTCTAATGACTTAGATAGCAGGCATGTTTCACTGCCTGTGAGTGGTGTGTTGTTCATATCCAAAACATATGTGTTTCCTTTTCTTGATGCTTTAAGAAGGATCCATTCTTCTGAAACTAAAAAACCTGGCTTAA
Organism: Flaveria ramosissima; assembly: GCA_025215565.1. Lineage (NCBI taxonomy): Eukaryota > Viridiplantae > Streptophyta > Magnoliopsida > Asterales > Asteraceae > Flaveria > Flaveria ramosissima. The sequence goes on from CM046043.1 coordinate 50,662,337, forward strand.
AAATGTAACAATTAGTGTTATCATATAATATAGTATAATTTTGATCATAAATTTGAGACACACTCAGTAAATTATACTGCAAATTTTCACAATAATTCACTTTCTCAAATTTGAGTACACCATTAGTTACCATTCCTTCACCAACTATTTTACCTCCCTTCTTACCCCCACCAAATGCTAAATAATAAGCATTTATATGTTTGAAGTCATAGAGAAGAGAACAGTTTCCTGTCATATGTCTGGAACAAGCACTGTCAACATACCACTTGTTTCAGCTCTCCATGATTGTTCCTGCACACATAAGAAATCAATTAGAGGTAGGAACCCAAGTCTTAATGATCTTGGGTTTTCCAACATAGTCTAAAATTGTAACTTCCTTATGAATGAGTTTTGAAGCTTTAGTATTAATTTTAGATTCAATTGATTCATTATGTGTTGGTTAAGGTGAGGATGATTCTGTTGAAGATGAGGTTGTTGAACTAAGTTCTGGTTTCTCAATCTCTTCTTCATTCACCTTAACTTTGTTGGTTTGTTGCTTAGGTTTTGATAAAAAACATTGATTGTTGAAAGTTTCATTATCCTTTGATTTTAAATGAGATACATGAGTTCCCTTTTCAAAATTGTCAAAGAAAGTATCATCAGCATTTGTTCCTTTTTCAGCCAAATCCACCCTTTTGTGAGGAGTTTTGGATTGTTGAAATGCTGTTGTTTTCTTCAGAGGTTTATCATCAGCTGATGTTTTCTTCTTTGGTTTTTGCAACTTTTGTTTTTGTTGCTGCTTCTTTGCTTTTGAATCTTCTTGACTTTCACTGGATTGAGAGTCTGATTCATCTTGCTCAGATTGTTGCTTCTTTGTGCTCTTTGACTTGTTTTTCTTGTTGAAATAACATTCCTGAGTGGAATGATTATTTTTATTACAAATTGCACAATGTTTGTTGAAGTAGCAGTCAGAAGTAATGTGATTGTTCATGTTGAAAATAGAGCAATAACTGCTGAAGTAGCAGTCTTCAATGTTGTGATTTTTCATATCACACCATTTGCAATACATTTCATCTGATTCTTTGTCAGAATCAATCACTTTCTTCTTCTTTGTTAGTTTTTGAGGCTTCAAATCCTTTTCCAATTTTACAGTTGATTTATCATTTTCTTTCCCTGACACATTATTAAAGGATTCTTGTTTATCATTTGCGAATTTCTACTGCTTATGATTTATCACTTTCTGATTTGATTTGTTGGTTGTTGCTTTTGCCTTCCATAGATCATCTACTGATTCAGTAGATTTGGTTTTCCGCGGATCTGCTACTGAAAAAGGTTTCTTCCTCCGCTGAAGATTTTCTGATTGTTTCTTCTTTCCCTTTTCTATGGAAGATGTGTGTACTTCCTCAGTAGATGCACACTTTTCAATTACTTCATTTGAAGGTTTTTGTTTCTGATGAAGTTCTTGAAGACCTTCATTTCGCTGAGCTATTCTCTTGCAAATAGTCTTCAACATGTTTCTTTGTTTTGGAGGATAGGGCAACTTTGTTTCTTCAAGAACTTTAGGAATGATTGTTTCAAAAGCAACATTCTTATCAATATCCAGTTGATCATCATCATGTTCATCAGAATCATCCAAGTCATCACACTCATCGAAGTCAAATTCTGAGTCATTTTGTTTAATATTTTTTGATTCAGAAGACTCAGTTTCACTCACCTCAGTTTCATTGTTATTAACTTGTTGATTATATTTTATTTCAAACTTGGTGCTTGGCACAAAATGATTTGTCAAGTTATTTGTCATTGTTTCAGGTAAAGGTGAATATTTATCATTTATAGGAGGTGCAACAGTATTATATCCTAACCCATACCTGTTCTTTGATTCAATATGAGAATTTAATAATTTCTCATATTGCTGAGATGAAAGTTGAAACTTCTGAAGTTTCACTTCAGTGGATGTATGATCAGCCATGGATTTTGTTAAGGAAGTGGTCAGATGCTCAACCTGGGCTTTTAAACTATAATTTTCTGAAACAAGATTATCTAAATCTTTTTGTAAAGAATTAATTTTGATTTGATATAATTTATGTTCTCTTACATGAGATTCATTCAAAATCATTATTTCTTTCACTTTATCACCCAATTGTTGAGCATGGACTCTATATCTTTCAACTTCCTCAACACATCCTGATGAACATAATCGATCTCTTACCTCTCTAGACATAGGTGGAACTTTGTTTCCATATGTGCCATCAAAGATTGATTCTCTTCCAAGACATCCCTTTCATAAATGCTCCAGTCACAGGTTCCATCTTGAAGAATGATCAGCCCAGTTCCTTTAGAGTTACTTGGCCCTGTTGATGCATTTGTGGCTTGGTGGGATGAGTTGGTTAGCTGTGGTTGTCTGAAAGCTCTTTGAGAAGTTGTTGGTTGTTAAGTGTGTTGCTAATGAGACTGATGGTGCTGATGTTCTCTCATGTCAGAATATTGTTGATTACATTCTCTAGGGAAGTGCCCATAGAGATTGCATTTGAAGCATCTTACTTTTGACTTATCAACACCAATCTTTGATGTTTTGCTTGCTGCAGCCAAATTTTTGTTTCTTCTGAGGTATTGCTTGGCTCTATAAGCAATCATAGCAATTTGCCATTGAAGATCCATCTCTTCTACTACATCTGGATGTAGTTCTTCCAAGTCTTGCTGGCAGATGTTAAAGAGCTTCCCAGGTAAGCTTGAAAACTTGAACTAAAAGCTACAAAGGCTGCCTTTTGTTCTTCAGAGTCCAGAATCACAGTGATAGGCTCTTCTTGATTGATGTTTGATGAAGTCTTTGCTGATGATGTAGATGCATTTCTATCATCACTTCTTCCTTTTTCTTTTCCTGGTTTACTTTTAGAAGATTTCTTTGAAGGTTTTGATGCATAGAAACTTACTTCTTCTTCGTCTTCACTCACAGGACAAGAGTTGTCACTATCATTGTTGGAAATAAAGGCACTTCCAACACTTTTTGTTTCTTTAAAGTGATAGGGTGAGACATGTGTTCTCACACTCTTGTTTCTTTATTTTTCATCTATTTCAAGCGCCTCAACCTTGGCTACCAATGTATCTAAACCAATTGCTTTGAGGTTGCAGGACCGGTGAAGGGTGGTCACTTACAACACAACAACACAAAGAGGAGATTAACCAAACTTAATCAAACAGTAAACTGGATTAACCATAAGAATGATAATAAGAACACAAGTAATAAGTAAGAGACATAACAAGAGAACACAAGAGATTGGGTTTCAAGGATGCAGTATATTGCTTTCTCAAGTTCTATTACAAGTGTTACAAAGCATAAAGAAAGATACAAGAACATGGAATACTTATACTACAACCTACAACCGGCTATACTTTGAAAGCCAGCTAGATACAATTGACTAGACACAAACAAAATCAATTGTAGAGTCAAAAGGCATAACTGCCTTTTGACTTGTGACTATGACATGCCATAGCTCACATCCTAATATATTACAAAAAGGATAAAAGTACATAAAGTAGAAAGCATGGACTCAAGACCTCAATGTACAGTTACCAAAAGCATGGACCTTTCACCAACTCATGTAAGTTAGTGACTTTAGAGAGTTGTAGCGGAAAGGTGGTCCAGCTTTATGGTAAAGTACATCAGATAAAGGCATATCTTTAAAAGTCTTCGGAAGAAATCTGTCTTCACTCTTTAGCTTTGGAAGACTTTGTCTTTGAAGCTTCGGAAGACTTCACTTTTGGCTTCGGAAGATATTGGTCTTGGCTTCGGAAGATTTTACACTTAGAATATTTCTAGTGCATGGTGTAAAACTTCCGAAACATTTCTACTTCAGTTCTTTAGTGCATGCTTGCAGAGAGACTTTGGATATTTTGGCTGCATCAGACTTATAGGAATCCTTACAAACTCCCTCTAGGCTGATGCTACCAAAACATTTAGAAGATCTTCAGATGTTTGTAGTCTTCATCACAATGATGACCATACCCTTCTTCATTAGATGGTCAGGATCATTCAGATTCTCATAGTATCTTCTCATCTCAAAGAGATCATGCAGAGGTAAGTTGATTATGTCTTGCCATGTATAGACATTCTTAACACCTTGATCTCTGATCACATGCCATCTTTCTGGATTAGTAGTGAAGGTCCAGGATAAGATGGGTGTCTCAGCTGCAAGAAGAGCCACTTGAATTGGAGTTGGTTGGGCTGCCTCTTCATGCACTTTCTCAGGTTGATCTGATTCAACCTGAGGTGTAGAGGTAGATGATTCAGGCTTCTTCTTCTTAGACTTTGGTTTAGAAGCCATCCTCATCTTCCTCTTAGAGGACTTTAACTGAGAAGACTGGTCTGCAGCACCTTGTTGATCATCCTTGTCTTTTTTCAGTTGGGTGTTCCTTCCTCACAGGTTCAGATGGAGAGGGAGTTTGAACCTGCTGTGGATTAGAAGATGAAGTTTGCTGAGGTTCAGCAGGAGGTCCGGGTTGTGTTGTCTCAGGTTGTTCAACCTTAACCTCCACTTCAGGTGAGATTTGACTTGGAGGAGAGTATAAGTCAATCAGCTCTCCACTTTTGATCTTCTGCTTGATTACCCTGATATGCTCATCCATTGTGGATAGAGACAAAGGGCCAAGTTTCCTTCCGGAGAATCCATACAGCTTCAAGAAGCTCATCATCCTTTGTCTGTCAGCAGACTTCTTCATACTCTTTTGGATAATGGCTCTTGACTTTGCAGCCTCTTCCCTCATCTTTCTCTTGTAGCTTTTTGTTCTTTGAGCACTTGAAGTTCAAGCAGTTTGAGATACTCAAACTCAATATACTCAAAGGACAAGAGAAGAAGTGCAGATGCCTGGTAGAGACCTGTGGCACTCAGGTAGTTGATCATGTTTTGTCTGTCTATTTCTTTGTCTACCTGAGGTTCTTGTGTAGATGCCATAGTCTCTTGCACAGGGCTTTCTTGAACTGGGGAGAGAGTAGGAGCATGCTTGTATAGACTTTTTTGTCTCTTCTCCTCTTTGAATTGGAGAAGTAACCTTGCATTCTCTTTTTCTTTCATCTCTCTTAACACTTCCATGTCACCCAGTTCATTTAATTGCTCTAAGGGGAGAGATATAATCTCATCTATGTCATAGTTCCTAGTCTGCAGGTAAGTAATCCTGACTGCCCTCAACTCATCATCTTGAGTGTTTGGTCTGGGGGCAGCCCTAATTGCAGCTTGCATAAAACCTGAAGACCCAGAGGGACTTTCTCCCCTTAGCTTCCTCTTCCTCTCTCTCCTCCTCCTCAATCTCCTCAGGAGTCAAAATCCTTTTCCTTTTGTCACCCACAGACCTTTGTGACTCAGGGTGGATAGAGGTTTGGCCTTCATTGCTTGGTGTAGCATCCAAGCTCTGGCCATAGAGAGGTTGTGAGACACCTTCACCAGCAGGTGTTTCACCAAGGGAATGAATTTCTGAAGCAGTTGTTGGTGTGACAGGGCTCTCAGGCTCTATCACTGGGCCTTCAGCCAAGGTTTTCCCTTTGAAGCTAATCTTAGGGTCTGCCTCAGCATCCAGTTGCCCAATGATATTACCTGATTGCCTTTGTCGTCTTCTTACGCTGAACTCTTCAGTAATTCTGTCTTGAATTCTGAGTGCTAACCTGTCAGCTTGTCTTGATTTGCTTGGATTGACAAGTGGCATGTTGACTAGATCATGACCTTTATAGTAGTTCAAGGTCTGAAAATCAAATACTTCTTGTTTCCCTTGAACTCTGTGAAGAATGAGGGCTCTTCTATTAGCATCATACCTCCACCCAATAATGTGGTTTGAAGTTCCTTGAGGTGGGGATGACATAGCCCTTGGTATACCTTCCTCAAAGAGACTCCTGATGATAGAGTCTATAGAGCCCACATTAATGTGAACTTGAGGAAGTTGCTGAGTATGCACAATTGCGAGTGAGGATGGTGAGTCCTCAATGTCCATACTTTCTGAAGAACTCCCAGGTTCTGTGTCTGTAATGACTTTCTCCCCCTTTTTGGTAGCATCACCCTCTTGCATAGGTGAGCTAGAAGTTAGGTCAACCATATTCACAGGTTCTTGTGTTCCTGGTTGACCTCTTCTTAAAAGTCTCCCAGCTAGTTTTTTTCCTGAGATAAGATATCTCAAGTTGCTGATTATTGACCCTATTGTGAAGGGTAGTCACCTGAGATTCAAGGTGACTAACCTTAGAGACTAAATAGGAACATGTTTTTGACAGTTGTTGCACATTTAGTCTCAGATTCCCCTCTTCTTCATCAGAAGAATCATTGGGGGATGAGATGATTGGACCAAAGTCCTCTCTCTCACCACCAGCTTCAGGTTCTTGGCTGCTGAAATTCCTCTGCTCATTGACATTCTCAGTTGAGGTGTCAATGGGCTGAGTTGCCATGGTTGAGGTCTTAATAATGTAATCACTTGCAAAAGTGAGAGCCTCCTCCATATGGATATCCTGAACATGTTCAGAAGTATCCACCTCAGGTATGGGTTACTGATGTGGGCTAGACTGAGGAGATTCAGAAGTACTCATCTCTCTTTAAGTAGGGGAAGAGAAGAGAGACTTATCGAACTCACTGAAACCTAAGTCTTCATCAGTATAGAATGAGAGGTTGGGAATGGGTTGATTTAGATCTAAAGGCTGGTGATGGTAACTGTCCCCTGAAGGTTGTTCACTTGAGTGTTGAGACTCAGAGTGAAGGCTTAAGGCAGTTGGGCTTGTGAGCTCATCAGGGTGAGCATGAGGAACCTCATCCCTGATTGTTGAAGAGATGGGAGTGGTTTGCTCCTCAGGAGAAGTAGGAGCTCTAGTGTCCACTTCCTCTTGTATTGGTGAGTATATGGGGACCTGCATAGACTCAATAGCTTGAGCAGGGGTTCGTTTGGATTTTCTTTGGTAGGTGAGGATGACTTGAGGCCTTTTTATTAGTAGAGAGGTAGAAGGTGTGGGTTCAACACTAGCTTGTGTTGCTAGGTTGTCACCTTGAGCAATGAGCTTTAACATTTTGGGGACAATGGCTGTTTCTACCCCTGAGAAGCTTATAGTTGGCTTTTTCATGATTTTAAAGATGCCGGGCTTCATCTGTCCCAATTTAAGAATATTATCTGTTTCCCTCAACTGTGAGCCCAGTTCACAGTTGAGAATGTGTTGAACATATCTAGGAAACATATAATACTCTAAGGAGTCCAAGTTAGCAAGTAAATTTGTATAGACAAATTGAGAGTACCTGAACTTGACCCATTGAACCATTCCATGCACTATGAAGGAGAGATCCTTAGGAATCTGGTCCCACCCTCCATGTTTGTTTGACAAGCTGTGGATAACCACATGGAGTAGGTATTTTCACTGGGATGAGACCTTCCCTTTTCTGAAGGTCTTTACAGAGAAATCTCCCTCATAGCCCATCTGCTCAAAGGAATGATTCACAGCTTCCTTTGGGAAGGACAACTCACCTTCTTCATCATCTAGCTGCAAGTGAGTGTTGATGATGGCTGGAGTGATGAAGATTGTCCTCCCTTGCACTGTGGCAGACAGTGCCTTCTCCCCATCCATGATAACCTCTTGGCAGGTCTTCCGAAATTCAAGCAGATGATCCTCATAGAGAGTAGGATCAATGGTTAGGAAGGTGAAGTAATTAGATAAAGCTAAGAAACGGCAAATCTCTGAGAAACTATCATCTTTCTCAGAGCTTAACAGAGTAACCTGGTTGTGTTGCTTGTGAAGTTGCATGGAGAAATCTGGGTTGTTTCTGCGGTTAAGGTTGACCATTTTAGAAGCTTAAGGATGAAGAAAGATGAAAAGCAAAGGCGGTTTAGGAATTAGGTTTGAGGAATAGTAGAATTGAAGAAGATAGTGAGGGAGAGGGGAAACCGTTGGGTATCTATGTGAAAAGGATTTGAACAAAAGTTAATGAAAGAGGATAAACTTTGAAATCCGAATGTCGGTCCCACCTCTGAAAAAGTAGTTTACTTTTGCTCAAAAAGTATTTTTTTTGAATTTCGAAAAGCTTCCGAAAGTAAATTATCTTCGGAAAAAGCTTCCGAAGCTAAAATGACTTCGGAAGAATTTTCTGAGAATCTTGAGAATTTTGCTTCGGAAGAGAAATAAAAACTTGAATGCTTTGTATATAAAACAACAAAGCTTCCGAGAGTTAATTTTGCTTCGGAAGGAAAAAGCCCTTAAAAACAAATAAGTGTCTGAGACAAGTATTTAAGCTTCGGAAGATAGATTGAAACCTCTTCCGAAGGTAAAATTTCTTAGACAGTTATTTATTTTGAAGACATGACTTGCTTCCGAAGGTAAAAATATATCTTCCGAAGGATCAAAAAATTTTCAAGAATCTAAGGAAAATCTTCAAAACGGATTTTTTATCCAAAGAAAACATGAGCTTATGAAAGTGATGAACTAGACAACTTAGGACACATATTTTAAGAAATAATTAGAATTAGTTTTAAGAAAAGATCTATTCTAAGTTAATCATCCCAATAGCTGATATTAGATATTTAAATCTCTGTTCATCAAAAGCTTTTGTAAACAGATCAGCATATTATTCATCTGTATGAACTTTGACTAGTTTAATTAATCCCTTTTCATAGTTATCTCTTATTAAATGATACCTGATATTGATGTGTTTGGTCCTTGAGTGCTGCATAGGGTTCTCAGTGATAGAGATAGCACTATTGTTGTCTATATGAGTGGGAGTCTCTTTGAAGTTATGTCCATAGTCCAGCATCTGATTTTGAATCCAAAGCACTTGAGCACAACAACTTGCAGCAGCAATGTATTCAGCCTCAGCAGTTGATGCAGACACACAGGATTGTTTCTTGCATTGCCATGAGACAACCCTTCCACCAAGGAATTGACATCCCCCAGATGTAGACTTTGCAGTCATGTTGCAACCACCATAATCACTATCTGTATAAGCATACAGATTGAAGTCAGGATTCTTTGGATACCATAAACCAAGTGTTGAAGCACCTTTGAGGTATCTTTGAATCCTCTTGACAGTGATGAGGTGAGACATCTTAGGGTTGGCTTGATATCTTGCACAAATACATGTAGCAAACATGATATCAGGCCTACTAGCAGTAAGATACATAAGAGACCCAATCATAGCCCTGTATAAGTGTTCATCTACACACTCCCCCTCAAGACCAGGTCCAAGGGAGTGGTTTCTGGCTATGGGTGTCTTAGCAATCTTACAATCAGTCATGTTGAACCTCTTGAGTATGTCCTGAACATACTTTGATTGACTTATGAAGATACCATCTTCAACTTGCTTCACTTGAATTCCGAGAAAGAAATTGAGTTCTCCCATTGCACTCATTTCAAATCTGTCTTTCATCAGCTTCTCAAAGTCTTTGTAGAGCTTTGGATTAGTTGAACCAAAGATAATGTCATCCACATACACTTGAACTAGCAATATGTCCTTTCCCTATTCCTTTGATGAAGAGAGTTCCATCTATAGTACCTCTCCTATATCCATGTTTGCAAAGATACTCAGACAATGTCTCATACCACTTCCTGGGCGCCTGATGCAGCCCATAAAGAGCTTTGTCAAGCTTGCAGACATAATCAGGATGATCAGGGTCTACAAAACCATGTGGCTGTTTGACATATACCTCTTCATCAATCACTCCATATAGAAAAGCACACTTCACATCAAGCTGAAAGACCTTGAAGTTCTTGGATGCAGCAAATGCCAGGAATATCCTAACAGCTTCTAGTCTTGCTACAGGAGCAAAAACATCAGTGTAGTCAATCCCTTCTTCTTGTGTGTATCCTTGAACAACTAGTCTAGCCTTGTTCTTGATGATAATACCTCTATCATCCTTCTTATTCCTAAACACCCATTTGGTTCCAATGGTAGTCTTCCCATGAGGAAGAGGACAAAGGTTCCAAACTTTTTGCCTTTTGAATTGAAGCAACTCTTGTTGCATAGCTCCAACCCAACTTCCATCCTTTAGAGCCTTATCAACTTTCTTTGGCTCTATCTGGGATAAGAAAAAAGAGTGAAGACAAACATTTGCTTCATAGGTTTGTCCTCTTGTTCTTACCCCTGTGACAACATCTCTAATGATGTTTGTTGTGGGGTGAGACTTGTGGATCCTAAGCTGAGGGATCACAGCAAGTTGCTGAGAAAGATCTAAATTTGAGAAATTTAAATCTGGCATAGATGATTCACCCTCCACATCACCACACTTATCAAGATTTACTTGATCCAATGAGTGTGTGACATCATTGATGTTGTCATCTATGGTGTGGTTATTAGCATCAAGGAATTCTTGATCACTATCACCACCACCATTGTTGTCTTCCACAATTGAGGTATCTTTATCTGGTTGTGGAGCCTCTGAGCTCGAATTTGAAGGCACCCCAGATGTATCAGCTGAGTTTGTCATTGTAGTGCTGATAGAAACCTCATTTGCTGAAGTAGTTCCAACTGGAGCTGAAGATGTATGAGTTGAGGGTCTTCTTAGCTCAAATCTTGGATCAGGATCACCTGTATTTAAATTTTCTGTAGATTCTGAAACATTCTCACAAGATTTGTTAAACAAGTTGGTAACTAAATCAAGATCAAATAGCCAATCAGGACCAGAACCAGCCACACAGGGTGTGTGTTCATTGAAAGTCATATTGACTGACTCCTCAACAATTCTAGTTCTGAGATTGTATACTCTATAAGCCTTAGCCTGGGAAGAGTATCCAATGAAGTGTCCATCATCTGATTTCTCAGCAAATTTGGCAATTTGATCTTTGGTATTAAAGATGGTGCAAGGACATCTAAATGACATGAGAAAACCAATGAAAGGTTTTCTCTTGTGCCAAAGTTCATAAGGAGTCTTACCATATGTCTTAATTACTAAAACTCTGTTTTGCACATAGCAAGCAGTGTTTACCACCTCTGCCCAGAAGGTGATGGGCAGTTTAGAGTCACACAACATAGTTCTTGTAGCTTCAATTAGTGTCCTATTTCTCCTCTCAGCAACACCATTTTGCTAAGGAGTCCTGGGAGCATTATATTGTCTTGTAATACCTTTTTCATCACAAAATGTATCAAGGGTTTGATTCTTGAATTCAGTCCCTTGATCACATCTTATGGTTTTGACCTTGTGATCACTTTGATTGTCAATTTTTAAGATAAAATTCTTCAGAATCTCAGGGGTCTCATCCTTAGTTCTAAGATAAAAAACCCAAGTGAATCTTGTAAAATCATCTGTGATCACCAAACAATAAGAGGTCCTTCCTAGACTCATTACACTGGTGGGGCCAAAGAGATCCATATGTAATAAGTGTAGGGGAGTAGTGATAGAGTTCCTTTCCTTAGGCTTGTGAAATACCTTATGTTGCTTCCCTTTCAGGCATGCAACACAATGAGCATCACTTGTAAACTCTTTCTTTGGCATTCCAGTTAGCAAATCATGTTTAATTAGTTTATTCATGTTTTTAAAGTTTACATGGCACATTCTTTTATGCCATAGGAAAGACTCATCACTATTTGCTTTAGACAGAAAGCATGAAACTTCTCTAGAGGGAGATGTTTCTTGCAAGTCCATCTTGTACATGTTCCCTTTTCTGGGGACTCTAAGCAGGATGTGCTCATGAGGAATGACCACTCTAGGCTTGAGAACAATGCACTCATGCTCAGTAAAGAGCATGTTATGACTCTGATCACAAAATTGGGATACACTCAGAAGATTGTACCCAAGCTCCTTGACAAAGTTTACCTTTTCAATACTGAGCTTACCATTTGTGACCTTGCCCCTTCCAGAAATGTAACCACCTTCATCTCCTCCAAAAGCAACTGGTCCTCCATCAATCCTCTCAAAGTTATGGAGTAGTTACCTATTGCCTATCATGTGCCTGGAACAGCCACTATCAATGATGAAGACATTCTTGTTTGTCTTGAGCTGTTCCTGCACAAAGAAAATGATTAGTTACATTTGGAAAGCCAAACCTTATTTGTCTTGGGCTCACTAAGTATAATAGAAGGTAATGCAACAGTAATAGATCCTATGGTTGTGCTAGGAGGATCTTGAGCTATTGTTGATGGAGAAATTTCAGTCACTTGGTCTTTCTTAGACTTCCACATCACCTTTGGAGTCTTGGACTTGACCTTCAAAACTTTGGAAGCTTTTGGGACTTCGGAAGTTTTGATGACTGAACCTTCGGAAGATTCTGTAGTCACTTCAGCAGACTTCAGTGCTTCGGAAGAATTCGTTTCTTCCGAGACCAACTTCTCTTCCAAAGGTAATTTTCCATTCGCCTTCTTCTTAGATTTGGAGCTTCCGAAGGAAACAGATTTTCCTTCCGAAGCTTGAATCTTCTTGGAACTCTTTGAAGTCTTTGTCTTGGTCATATGGACAGTACTTTTAGGATTGTATGGACAATCCTTAGCAATGTGAGAGGTACTTTCACACATGACACACACTATTTTCGTCTTCACAAGAGTCTTCTTATGAGAACAAGACTGTCTTTGGTCACATCCCTTCTCCACCTTCATCTTTGCAGATGCTGAGACAGTCCTTATGGGCTGGGAACTATTCTTGGGGTTTGATGGTCCAGGCTATGTAGCAATGGTACACAGCAGATCAGTCTTATTCTTGGTACTGAGATGATTTGAACAAGAACCAGAACTCTTAGCTAAAGAGTTTTGGTTGATGTCTTCGGTCTTTACTACTTCAAACCCTGCAGAGATAAAAACTTGTTTCTGCTTAGAGTCAAAAGTAGTCTTGATCTCTTAAGCCTTCCTTGCTTTTCTTTTGCTCTTCCTGATCAAGTTCTTTCTCATTGACTTGGTCATCATAGTAATCTTCTTCTCCTCTGAAGGATAGTGGCCCTTCTTAGAATCCTCCTCTTCACTCTTCACAGAGGAATTCTTCACTATCTCTTCTTCATCCTCTTCACTTATAGGATCTATGAGAGGAAGCTCATCTTCACAAGTTTCACACCTAGGAGATCTTACAGACAAGATTGTGTGTGGAGGAGCTATCTCATTGGATCCCAGTCCCTGTCTATTTTGATAACAGACCTTGTTGTGCAGGGATGAGGATATCATGTTCTTGAAGGTCTCTTCTTTAAGAACACTCTTTTCTGCCCTGGCTTTGCTTATCACAAGCTCAGCCTGGCACTCAGTCAGTTTGTTTATGAGATCTTTGATTTGAGTCCTAAAATTTGTATGCTCATGTTTTAGAACTGAAATGGTTTTCTCTAAGTCTTCTATCTTTAGCTTATAATCATTTTCAGACTTTCTAAATCAGATTTTAAAATGTTTAAGGACTCAAGATCAGATCTCATCCCCAAGTTATAGGACCTGTATCTATTAACTTTAGCAATGCATTCAGGAGTACAGAGATGTTCCAATACCTTGGCTTCATCATGATCTACCATTAGTGCTTGGTTTGGAGAAGCATCTTCCACCTGAAAACTCCAGTCAAAGCCTCCTTCTTCAACAGCAACAACAGCTTGTTGCTTTGGCTTCTCATTCTAAGGGCTTTCTCAGTGTAGTTTGGTCTGGTTTGTGCTTGGCCACCATTTGTTTTAGGTACCTTACACTCTCTAGCAAAGTGGCCCATCAGGTTATAGTTGTAACACTTGACTTTGCTTTTGTCCAAGCCAAACTTTCCATTGGATGCATTGCTTGGAAACCTCCTTCCAGTTCTCTTGTAGAACTTCTTGGCTCTGTGAGTGAGAAGAGCCATCTGCTGGACTATTTCCATATATTCCAGATCATCTGGATGGATACAATCCAGGTCTTCAAGAGTGAAAAGGGAGTTGCCACATCTTTCATCATTAGACACAAAAGCTTGAGAAGAGCTTGTCTCTTGGAAAAGGCTTCCTTGAGTGTAGTTCTCCCTGGGTGTCTCTGGGATGGTGATGAAAATACCCTTTGGTGAATTGTCAGGGTAGCATATGAGATCATGTTGGGGTTCTATGCTATCCCTTTTAACCACGTGCAGGGCTGAACCCAATTGATTGTTGGAGTTGCCAGATGAACCTTGCATGTTCATCTCCATTTGGTAACCACTGAGAATCCCATATAACTCTATCAGAGTAAGAGTTTTGAGATTTTTAGTCCTCTTGATCACCACACAATAGTGTGTCCATTGCCTAGGAAGTAAGGACATGAACTTCCTTACAATGTCTCTATTCTCAAGAGGAACTCCTCCATCCACTAGGGTATCCACTATCTCAACATACCTGAAGTATTGCTGAGTCATGGTTTCACCTGTTTTGAAGGTGAAGTTTTCAAACTGTTGTTTCAGGAGATCCTTCTTGTTCTCCTTGGCTTCAGAGGAGCCTTCATACATCAGTTTTAGTGCATCCCATAGCTGTTTAGCTGTTTTGCACTTCTTGAAACCTCTGTATACAGAATTTGGAAGGGCAGTTTGAAGAGCTGTCATGGCTTTTCTGTCAATGTTTACTCTTTTCCTATCTTCATCAGACTAGTTAGCCACATCTTTGAGGATCATACCAGCACCAGTAGCAGAAGGAGTGCTGGGTATGAAAGGTCCATTTTCAACAGACTCCCACATTCTTGAGTCTAGAGACCTAATGAAACCTTCCATTCTCATACACCAGGTATCAAAGTCATCAAGAGTGATCAGTGGGAACTTGTTCATGGTACCACTTTCCATATCAGTCTTGGAAATGGCTGCCATTTGAAAAGTTTAGTATTTGTGTGTGTGAGGGATCTTAAGATGGTGAGATCTTATATCAAGAGCCTGAAAAGCTTTGATACCAAATGCAGGACCGGTGAAGAGTGGTCACTTACAACACAACAACACAAAGAGGAGATTAACCAAACTTAATCAAATAGTAAACTGGATTAACCACAAGAATGATACTAAGAACACAAGTAATAAGTAAGAGACAGAACAAGAGAACACAAGAGATTGGGTTTCAAGGATGCAGTATATTGCTTTCTCAAGTTCTATTACAAGTGTTACAAAGCATAAAGAAAGATACAAGAACATGGAATACTTATACTACAACCTACAGCCGGCTATACTTTGAAAGCCAGCATTGACTAGACATAAACAAAATCAATTGTAGAGTCAAAAGGCATATCTGCCTTTTGACTTGTGACTATGACATGCCATAGCTCACATCCTAATATAGTACAAAAAGGATAAAAGTACATAAAGTAGAAAGCATGGACTCAAGACCTCAATGTACAGTTACCAAAAGCATGAACCTTTCACCAACTCCTAGTGACTTTACAGAGTTACAGCAGAAAGGTGGTCCAGCTTTATGGTAAAGTACATCAGATAAAGGCATATCTCTAAAAGTCTTCGGAAGAAATCTGTCTTCACTCTTTGGCTTCGAAAGACTTTGTCTTTGAAGCTTCGGAAGACTTCACTTTTGGCTCCGGAAGATATTGGTCTTGGCTTCGGAAGATTTTACACTTAGAATATTTCTAATGTATGGTGTAAAACTTCCGAAGCATTTCTACTTCAGTTCTTTAGTGCATGCTTGCAGAGAGACTTTGGATGTTTTGGCTGCATTAGACTTATAGGAATCCTTACGGAGGTCAATGGTTTTCTTGAACATGGACAGAGTTTGCTTCCAACTTTCAGGAAAAGTATGGAGCATCTTTTTGTTTAATTCCTCATTTGTATACTTCAACTCTAAGATGTTCATCTCTGTTACACGTTGCATAAATCTATGGAGTTGTTGAGGAATTGATTCACCATCAATATGATGAACGGTTTCATATTGTGAACGAAGGGTGTCCTTCCTGATGCTTCTGATTTCATCACTCCCTTCACAGAGTGTATGAAGTATCTTCCACAAGGAATTTGTTGTTTTATAATTCTCACACCTGATTAATATTTCTTCAGGTAAAGCCATACTAAGCAAACTGTATGCTTTAATATCAACTTTGACCTTCTTAATATCATCAGGTGACAGATCTTTTGTACTTATGGGTTGATTATTGTTATTATAATCTGGTCCAAGAGTGGGTGGAATATAAGGATCCTCAGTTATGTAAACCCACAAGTCAGAATCAATGTAATTCACATGATTCCTGAACTTGATTTTCCAGGATTTAAAATCCACTTTGGTTTCCAACTTTGGAGGTTGGTATGATGATCCACCAAAGTTACTCATGTTTAGTTAAAGTCTAAGAATTTTACTATTACAGAGTTTGTATTAAGTAATGAACTAATTAGTGACAAAACTTAATTAATAGCAATTAAGCGATTGCAGTCACAAATCAGTCAATCCTTTTAATGATAATTAATTATCAAATCAAGGATTTTGTTAACGTATTGTTCAATTGATTTGAACAATTGATGAATATCAATCAATAGCACAGATCTATGATTCAATTAATGTGAATATAGATCCAAGCTAACCAAGAATGAAACAGTACTCGCTAAAAGATAAATGACAGTTTTATTGTTTTAAAAGCTGATTCACACAAAACAATTTTACTTAAAAACAATAGATCTACTCTGAAAACTGATAAATCTAATGAAATAAGTAATCAATTAAACAATTCTAACACCGATAGATCAATCGATCTAAATCAATGAGCACTTGGCTCTGATACCACCTGTGAATCCAAGGATCGCAATCAGGAATTATCAGTGTTAGAAGGGAATTAAGTTAATGAATGCGGAATGAACATTAACTTTGTTTAATTGATTTATAAATAAATATCAAACGCAATAAATATTGATTATGACGAACACAATGATACGAGCACAATAAATAAACAAACAGGATTTGACTCAAAAGTATCATTAAAACTGATTAATGATTACAAATGAATAAAGAATGAATGCTATAAACAATGATTGCTTTGATTGGGTTGATGTTGTTGAAATATTAATGTGACGGCTGCTAGGGTTTGTGTTTGATTGATTGTGTGTATTGATGTGATGTTTGTGTTTTGCTGTTTGGTCGCCCGTATACTCTCTCGTATTGCTTGTCTTTTGATGTGAAACCTAGGACGCCTATTTATAGGCACGCATGTTTCTGTTAAGGAAACACCGGATCTCTTGGGATTTGAAATTGTATTGTTGACTTGTTGACTTTTTGACTTGTAACACTTGTATTATTTAAATACAAGTGTTCGGACTTCTCAGCTGCTTGTCTTCCGCAGGTGATTGCACATCCACAGAAGTTCACTCTTCCGTAGGAGCCTTCACTTAAAATATTTAATCCTTGGAACTTCAGAGGTGTTGTACATCCGCAGAAGATCTTCGGATGATTGATTTTGTAAGAAACATATCTACGGAAGAACAAAAATGTTCATCCGTAGATGTTTCTTACACTTAGTCAATTTCATAAAATGACCAAGCATAATGTTTGATCCTGCAATCATACACATAAATCAACACACATATGGGTTAACCTATATACATAAAGCATACATCAAAATAATAAATTACAAATATTCATTACAAGTTTTGATTAAAGTTCTAAGCCTATACAAAAGGATCTAGACCTATTGCTCCTAGATCTAACAAAGCTGTATGGATTCTCCGGAAGGAGACTTGGTCCTATCTCTCTATCCACAATGGATGAGCTTATTAGGGTAATCAAGCAGAAGATCAAAAGTGGAGAGCTCATTGACTTACACTCCCCTCCAAGTCTCTTGAAGTGGAGATTAAGGTTGAACAATCTGAGACAACACAACCTGGACCTCTTGCTGAGTCTTAGCAAGCTTCATCTTCTGATCCACAGCAGGGTCAAACTCCATCTACTTCTGAACCTGTGAGGCAGGAACACCCAACTGAGCAAGACAAGACTAATCAACAAGGTGCTGCAGGCCAGTCTTCTTAGTTAAAGTCTTCAAAGAGGAGGAAGAGGATGGCTTCAAAACCAAAGTCAAAAAAGAAGAAGAAGTCTGAATCATCCACCTCTAAGCCTCAGGATGAATCAAATCACCCTGAGGAAGTGCATGAAGAGGCAGCCCCATTAACTCCAATTCAAGTGGCTCCTCTAGCATCTGAGAGACCCATCTTATCCTGGACCTTTACAACTAATCCAGAAAGATGGCATGTGATCAGAGATCAAGGTGGTGAAGATGTCTACACATGGCAAGACTTATTCAACCTACCTCTGCATGATCTCTTTGAGATAAGAAGATATTATGAGAGTCTGAGTGATCCTGACCACATCATAATAAGGACTGTCAACAGCTAAAGGTCTTCAAATGTTTTGGTAGCATCAGCCTACGGGGAGTTTGTAAGGATTTCTATAAGTTTGATGCAGCCAAAACATCCAAAGTCTCTCTGCATGCATGCACTGATGTATAGAAGTTGAAATGCTTCGGAAGTTTTACACAATGCACTAGAAAATATTCTAAGTGTAAAATCTTCCGACGCCAAGACCAACATCTTCCGAAGCCAAAAGTGAAGTCTTCTGAAGGTTCAAAGACAAAATCTTCAAAAGCCAAAGAGTGAAGACAGATTTCTTTTGAAGACTTTTTGATACATGCTTTTATCTGATGTACTTTACCATAAACCTAGACCACCTTTCTGCTGCAACTCTGTTCAGTCACCAACTTACATGAGTTGGTGAAATGGTCCATGCTTTTGGTAACTGTACATTGAGGTCTTGAGTCTGCGCTTTTGACTTTATGTACGTTTATCCTTTTTGTAATATATTAGGATGTGAGCTATGGCATGTTATAGTCACTAGTCAAAAGGCAATCTGCCTTTTGACTCTACATTTGATTTTGTAGTTGTGTAGTCTTATGTATCCAGCTGGCCTTCAAAGTATGGCCGGTTGTAGGATGTAGTATAAAGTATCTCAAGTACTTGTAACTTTCTATCTATGCTTTGTAATACTTGTAAATGAACTTGAGATCAATATACAGCATTCTTGAAAGTCATACACTCGTGTTGTTTGCAATCTTGTTCTGTCTCATACTTTACTTGTGTTCTTAGTATCTTTCATGTAAGTTACCAGTTCCCTATTTGATCTGTTAAGTGTTCTAAAGAACTCTCCTCATTGTGTTGTTGTGTTGTAAGTGACCACCCTTAAACGGTCCTGCATTCTGGTTCTCTATTTGATCTGTTAAGTGTTCTAACACTCTCCTCATTGTGAGACTAAGTGTAATTGACCATCCCTTAAACGGTATTGCAATTGGTATCAGAGCATTCCAGGCTCTTTATTGTAAGATCTTACCATCTTAGATCCCTCAGTCTCACAAAACACTTAACATCTCAAATGACATCTCTCACCAAGGCTGATATGGAAACCGGAACCATGACAAAGTCCCCACTGATCACTCCCGAAGACTTTGACACTTGGTGTCAAAGAATGGAAGGATATATCAAGTCTCAAGACTCCAGGATGTGGGAATCGGTTGTCTCTAGATCTCACATACCAAGCACCATTTCAGCTGCTGCTGGGGGTGGTATGATTCCAAAAGAAGTGGCTGAGTATTCTAAAGAAGACAGGAAGAGAATAGATATAGATCAGAAAGCCATGACTGCCCTCCAAACTGCTCTTCCAAACTCCATATACATGGGCTTCAAGAAGTGCAAAACTGCTAAGCAACTATGGGATGCACTGAAGCTCATGTATGAGGGGTCCACTGAAGCAAAAAAGAACAAAAAGACCTCTTGAAGCGGCAGTTTGAGAAGTTCACCTTCAAAACATGTGAAACCATGACTCAATAATACTTTAGGTATGTTAACATTATGGATACTCTAATGGATGTTGGAGTAACTCTTGAAAATAGAGACATTGTAAGGTAGTCCATGTCCTCTCTTCCTAGACAACGGACACATTATTGTGTTGTTATCAAGAGAACTAAGAACCTTAAGACTCTTACTATTACAGAGTTGTATGGTATTCTTAGTGGATACCAGATGGAGATGAATATGTAAAGTCCATCTGGTAATTCCAGCAATCAGCAGAGTTCAGCCCTTCATGTGGTTGAAAGGATTGCAGAGGACCATAACATCATCTCATCTGCTATCCTGACAACTCACAAAAGGGACCTTTCATCACCTTCTCGGAGACAACAAGAGAAAACTACACTCAAGGGAGCACACTCTAAGAGACAAGCTCTTCACAAGCCTTTATGACTGCTGATGAAAGGACAGGCAACTTTCTTTTCACCCTTGAAGATCTTGACTGTATCCATCCAGATAACCTGGAGTACATGGAGACAGTTCAGCAGATGGCTCTTCTCACTCACAGAGCCAAGAAATTCTACAAGAGGACAGAGGAAGTTTCCTAGCAATGCAACCAGTGGAAAGTTTGGGTTGGATAAGAGCAAAGTGAAGTGTTACAAGTGTAACCAAATGGGACACTTTTCTAGAGAGTGAAAGGCACCAAGGACAAATAGTGGCCAAACACAAACCAGGCCAAACTACACTGATAAAGCCAACCAGAATGAGAAGCCAAAGCAGCAAGTTGCAGTTGCTATTGAAGAAGGAGGCTTTGACTGGAGCTTTCAGGTTGAAGATGCATCTCCAAACCAAGCACTAATGGCTGACCATGATGAAACCAAGGTATTAGAACATCTCTGTACACCTGAATGCATTGCTAAAGTTAACAGATATAGGCCCTACAACCTAGAGATGAGATCTGATCTTGAGTCCTTAAATATCTTAAAATCTGATTTCAAAAGAGCTGAAAATGACTACAAACTTAAAATAAAAAATTTGGAGAAAAACATTTCAATTCTTAAACATGAACATACAAACTACAGGGCTCAGATCAAAGACCTCATACTAAGTTGACTGAATGTCAGGCTGAGCTTTTGATCAGCAAAGCCATGGCAGAAAGTGTTTTTGAAGAAGAGACATTCAAGAACATAATATCCTCTTCCCTGCATGCAAAAGTTTGTTATCAAAATAAGGAGGGACTGGGATCTACTGAGATAGCTCCTTTACACATAATCTTGTCTGTAAGATCTCCTAGGTGTGGAACTTGTGAAATGAGCTTCCCCTCATATACCCTATGACTGAAGAGGATGAAGAGGAGATAGTGAAGGATGTCTCTGAGAAGAGTGAAGAAGAGCATCCTAAGAAGGGTCACTATTCTCTTGAGGACAGAAAAGGTGTTGAGATGACCAAGTCAAGAAGAAAGAACTTGATCAGAAAAGCCAAGAGGAAATCCAAGAAGGCTAAAGAGATCAAAGCCACCTTTAACTCTATGCATAAACAAGTTTTTATCTCTACAGGTTTTGAAGTGATTAAGACTAAAGACTCAAACTTGAACTCTAGTACCAGGAGTTCTAGTTTATGTCCAAATCATCCCAGCATCATGAAAAAGGCTGATCAATTATGTATCACTGCTACACAACCTGAACCATCCAGTTCCAAAAGTAGTTCTCACCCTAAAGAATTGCCACATCATCTGCAAAGATGAAGATGGAGAAGGAAAGTGATCAAGTTCAGCCTTGTTCACAAAAGAAGACTCCTAGAAGGAAGGAAATGGACTGTGTCATGTGTGGGAGTACCTCTGATCTTGCTAAAGATTGTGTTTACAATCCAAAGAGTACTCTCCACATGACCAAGAAAGAAACTTCTAAGAGTTTGGAGAAGAAGAAGCAAGCTTCGGAAAGAAATTCTTTTCCTTTCGAAAGCTCCAAATGAAGAAGAGGACAAGTGAAAATTTGCCTTCGGAAGAAAAGTTGGTCTCAGAAGAAAGGAATACTTCCGAAGTACTGAACCATGCTGCAGTGATAGCAAGATATTCCGAAGGTCCAGTCTCCAAAACTTCCAAAGTTGTCAAAACTTCCGATCCAAAGGTGGTGTGGAAGACAAAGAAATACCAAGTGATTGAAAGTTCTTCATCAGCATCAGCAAATGGTCCTTCAAATCTAACCATAGGATCAATTACTGTTGCATTGTCTTCAACTTTTTTTAATAAGCCCAAGACCAACAAGGCTTGGGTTTCTAAATGTAACTAATCATCTCCTTTGTGTAGGAATAGCTCAAGACAAACAAGAATATATGGATCATTGACAGTAGTTGTTCCAGGCACATGACAGGCAATGGGTTAGTACTCTAAAATTTTGAGAAAATTGATGGAGGGCCAGTTGCTTTTGGAGGAGATGTTGGAGGTTACATTACAGGAAGGGGTAGGGTCACAAATGGTAAGCTCAGCATTGAGAAGGTAAACTTTGTCAAGGAGCTTTGATACAATCTTCTGAGTGTATCTCAATTGTGTGATCAAAGTCATAACATGCTATGTTATCAGGCCCGGGGTGGTCACTCCTCATGATCATATCCTGGTCAGAGCCCCCATGAAAGGGAACATGTACAAGATGGACTTGCAAGAAACATCTCCCTCAGGAGAAGTTTCATGCTTTCTATCTAAAGCCAATAGTGACAAGTCTTTCCTATGGCATAAAACGATGTGCCATGTAAACTTTAAAAAACATGAATAAATTAAGTAAGAACGATTTGGTAACTGGAATGCCAAAGAAAGAGTTTACAAGTGATGATCATTGTGTTGCATGCCTCAAAGGGAAGCAACACAAGGTATCTCACAAGCCAAGGAAAGAAACTCCATAACTACTCCCTTACACTTGTTACATATGGATCTCTTTGGCCCTACCAGTGTAATGAGTCTAGGAAGGACCTCTTATTGTTTGGTGATCACAGATGACTTTACAAGATTCACTTGGGTCTTCTTTCTTAGAACTAAGGATGAGACCCCTGAGATTCTGAAGAATTTCATCTTAAAGATTGAGAATCAATGTGACCACAAGGTCAAAACCATAAGATGTGATCAGTGAACTGAATTTAATAACCAAATCCTTGATACATTTTGTGATGAAAATGGTATTACAAGACAATATAGTGCTCCCAGGACTCCTCAGCAAAATGGTGTTGCTGAGAGGAGAAATTGCACACTAATTGAAGCTGCAAGAACTATGTTGTCTGACTCTAAACTGCCCAACACCTTCTGGGCAGAGGCAGTAAACCTTGCTTGCTTTGTGCAAAATAGAGTTTAGTAGTCAAGATTCATGGTAAAACTCCTTATAAACTTTGGCACAAGAGGAAACCTTTCATTGGTTTTCTCAAGTCATTTTGATGTCCTTGCACCATCTTGAATACCAAAGAACAAATAGCCAAGTTTGATGAGAAATCAGATGATGGATATTTTACTGGATAATCTTCTCAAGCTAAGGCTTATAGAGTATACAATCTCAGAACTAGAGTAGTTGAGGAGTCAACCAATGTGACTTTCAATAAGCACACTCCTAGTGTGAAACGTTTTGGTCCAGATTGGTTGTTTGATCTTGATTTAGTTACCAACTGTTTTAACAAATCTTGTGAGCATGTTTCAGGGTCCATAGATATTTTATCAACAGGTGATCCTGATCCAATATTTGAGCTGAGAAGACCATCAAATCACACTACTTCAGCTCCCGTTGTAACTAACCCTGCAGATGGAGTTCCTATCAGCACAACCATGTCAAATCTAGCTGATACATCTTGATAAGTGTGCTGATGTGGTGGGTGAATCTCTATTGCCAGATCTAAATTTCTCTAATTTAGATCTCTCCAAACAACTTGTTGTGATTCCTCAACTAAAGATCCACAAGTCTCACCCCAGCACAAACATCATTGGAAATGTTGATACAAGGGTAAGGACAAAGGACAAACCCATGATGCAAATGTTTGTCTCCACTCTTGTTTCCTATCCCATATAGAGCAAAGAAAGTTGATAAGGCTTTAAAGGATGGAAGTTGGGTTGAAGCTATGCAAGAGGAGCTGCTTCAATTCAAGAGACAAAAGGTTTGGAACCTATGTCCTCTTCCACAAGGTAAGACTACCATAAGAACCAAGTGGGTGTTTTGAAACAAGAAGGATGATAGAGGACTTGTCATCAAAAACAAGGCTAGACTAGTTGTCCAAGGATACACACAAGAAGAAGGAATTGACTACATAGATGTCTTTTCTCTTATAACAAGACTTGAAGTTGTCAGGATATTCTTAACTTTTGCTGCATCCAAGAATTTCAAGGTCTACCAACTTGATGTCAAGTGTGCTTTTCTCTATGGGGTGATTGATGAAGAGGTATATGTCAAACAACCACCTAGCTTTGCAGATCCTGATCATCCTGATTATGTCTGCATGCTTGATAAAGCTCTTTATGGGTTGCACCAAGCTCCAAGGAAGTGGTATAAGACTCTATCTCAGTACCTCTGTCAGCATGGCTACATAAGAGATACTATATATGGAACTCTTTTCATCAAAGGAACAGGGAATGACTTAATGCTAGTTCAAGTATATGTAGATGGCATTATCTTCGGGTCAACTAATCCAAAGCTCTGCAAAGACTTTGAGAGGCTGATGAAGAATATATTTGAAATGAGTGCCATAGGGGAACACAATTTCTTTCTAGGAATTCAAGTGAAGCAACTTGACAGTGGCATCTTCATAAGTCAGTCAAAGTATGTACAAGACATACTTACAAGATTCAACATGACTGATTGTAAGGTTGCTAAGACACCCATAGCAAGAAAACACTCCCTAGGACCGGATCTTGAGGGGGACTTTGTGGATGAACACCTTTATAGAGCTATGATTGAGTCTCTTATGTACCTCACAGCTAGCCGGCCTGATATCATGTTTGCCACATGCCTTTGTGCAAGATATCAAGCCAACCCCAAGATGTCACACCTGGTCACTGTTAAAAGGATTTTAAGATACCTTAAAGGTGCTCCAATACTTGGCCTTTGGTATCCAAAGAATTCTGATTTCAATCTGTATGCATATACAGATAGTGACTATGGTGGATGCAATATGACTGCAAAGTCCATATCAGGGGGATGCCAGTTCCTTGGTGGAAGGATTGTCACATGGCAATGCAAGAAACAATCATGTATGTCTGCATCAACTACTGAAGCTGAATACATTGCTGCTGCTAGCTGCTGTGCTCAAGTGCTTTGGATTCAAAATCAGATGTTGGACTATGGACTCAACTTCAAAGAGACTCCCATCCACATAGACAACAATAGTGCTATCTCTATTACAGAGAATCATGTGCACCACTCAAGGACAAAACACATCAACATCAGGTACATTTAATTAGAGATAACTTTGAAAAGGTATTAATCAAACTAGTCAAAGATAACACAAAATAACAATATGCTAATTTGTTCACCAAAGCTTTTGATGAACAGAGATTTTAATATCTTATATCAGACATTTAGGATGATTAACTTTGAGTAGATTTTCTTTAAACTTAATTAATATTTTTTATAAACTCTGTGTGTCCTAAGTTGTCTATTTAATCACCTTCATAAGCCCTTGTTTATTTTGGAAGAAATCTCATTTAAAAATTTTATTCCTTAAATTTTTGAAAATTTTGATCATTTTTTACTTCGGAAAGACATCTTTTTCCCTTTGGAAGAAAATTATGTCATCAAAGCAGATAACTACTTATATCCTTTTGCCTTCGGAAGAAATTTTCAAAATATCTTCTGAAACTTAAATGAACTTATAAGTACTTATGTGTTTTTGAAGAACAATCTTCTTCCAAAATGAAAATTAAGTCTCAAAAGTTTTTATTCCCGTTAGAATAAAAATCACCAAGTCTTAACATCTTCCGAAGCAAAATTTTCAATAATCTTTGAAATATCTTCCAAAGTAAATTTAGCTTCGGAAGCTTTTTATCAAAACTTCCGAATAGAAAAGACCTTCGGAAGATTTTCGACTTCCAAAATAACTACCTTTTTGGGCACTTTTTCAGAGGTGGGACCGACATCCGGATTTTTAAGTTTATCCTCTTTCATTAACTTTACCTCAAATTCATTTCATATATATATACCCGACGGTTCCCCCTCTTTCACTCTCTTCTTCATCTGAAACTTTTCTAAACCTAAAATTCAAAAAAAACCGACTTTGTTCTTATCTTCCTTCACCTGTAAGCTTTCACAAATGGCCAACCTCAACCGTAGAAACAACCCTGATTTCTCCATGCAACTCCACATGCAGCACAATCAGACTGCCCTGTTGCACTCTAAGAAAGATCCTAGTTTCTCATAGGTTTGTCGTTTTCTTACTCTATCCAACTACTTCACCTCCCTTACCATTGATCCTCCCTTATATGAGGATCAGCTTTTGGAATTCTGGAAGACCTGCCAAGAGGTCACTATGGATGGGGAGAAGGCACTGTCTGCTATAGTGCAGGGGAGGACAATCTTTATCACTCTGGACATCATTAACTCACACCTTTAGCTAGATGATGTAAAAGGTGAATTGTCCTTTCCCAAAGCCGAAGTAAATCACTCCTTTGAGCAGGTGGGCTATGAAGGAGATTTCTCTATAAAGACCTTTACGAAAGGGAAGGTCTCAGCTCAGTGGAAGTACCTACTTCATGTGGTCATCCACATCTTATCCAACAAGCATGGAGGATGGGACTGAATTCCTATAGATCTCTCCTTCATAGTACATGGAATGGTCCAGGGGGTCAAGTTCAGGTACTCACAATTTGTGTATACCAATTTATTTGCTAATTTAGACTCCTTAGAGTATTACATGTTTCATAGATATGTTCAACACATTCTCAACTATGAACTGGGCTCACAGTTGAGGGGAACAGGTAATATTCTTAAATTGGGACTGATGAAGCCCCGCTTATTTAAAACCATGAAGAAGCCAACTGTTGGCTTCTCTGGGGTAGAAACAACCCTTGTCCCAAAAATGTTAGAGCTCATTGCTCAAGGTGACAACCTAGAAACACAAGCTAGTGTTGAAGCCACACCTTCTACTACCCAAACCTAAAAACAACCACAAATCATCCACACCTACCAGAGAAAATCCAAGCGAACCCCTACACAAGCTCTTAAGCTTGTGCAGGCCCCCATATCATAACCCATACAGGAAGAAGTGCACACTGGAGCTCCCACTTCTCTTGAGGAGCAAACCACTCCCATCTCACAAAGAATCAGTGCTGAGGTTCCTCATGCTTAGCCTGATGAGCTCATTAGCCCAACAGACTTAAACCTTCACTCAGAGACTCAAAACTCTAGTGAACAACCTTTAGGGGAAAGCTGCCATCCCCAGCCTCTTGATCTTAACCAACCAATACCCAACCTAGAATTCTGTGATGATGAAGACAGGGGATTCAGTGAGTACCGTGAGTCTCTCTTCTCCTCCCCTACTCAAAGAGAGAGGAGTACTCCTGCCTCTCGCATGTCTAGCCCAAATCATTCACCCATTACTGAGGTGAATCTCGCTGAACCTGTTAAGGAGGTCTATATGGAAGAGGCTCTCATTTCTGCAACTGATTGCATCATTAGGACCTCAACCATGGCATAAGGCCCATTGACACTTCATCTAAAGTTGTCAGTGAGCAGGGGATATCCAGCAGCCAAGAACACTATGTTGGTGGTGAGAGAGAAGACTTTGGTCCTATTCTCTTATCGCCCCATGATTCTTCTGATGAAGATGAGGGGAACATGAGTCTAAAGGTGCAAAAACTTTCTAAAACCTGCATATATTTAGCCTCAAAGGTTAGTCACTTAGAATTTCAAGTGACTACCTTACAAAATCGGGTCAATGATCAGCAACTTGAGATTTCTTATCTCAAGGAGAAACTAGTTGGGAGACCTTTATGAAGAGCTCATCCTGGGGCACAAGAACCTATGGATGTGATAGAACTAACTCCTAGCTCATCTATGCAAGTGGGTGATGCTAACAAAAAGGGGGAGAAAGTCTCAGCAATCACAGAACCTGGGAGTTCTTCACAGGGTATGGACATAGAGGATTCACCACCCTCACTTGCAGTTGTCCATACTCAGCAACCTTCTAAAGTTCACATTGATGTGGACTCACTCATACAACATTTGTTTGAGGAGGGTATACCCAGAGCTATGCCTGCTCCATCTCATCACTCTGAGAATCCAATTATGGGATGGAGGTATGACACTGATAGGAGAGCTCGGGTAATCTCAAGAACTCAGGGACAACAAGAAATCTTCAACTTCTCAAACCTGAGGTTCTATGAGAGCACATATCTGATTGACCTTCCACTTGTCAACTGAAGCCAACACAGACAAGCTGAAAGGTTAACAGAAAGGATTCAAGATAGGGTGCTTGAAGAGTTCAGACTAAGATCAAGACTATATAGACAGAGGCTAGCAAGTAAGGCTATTAGTCAACTGGAAGTGGAGGTGGACCCTAAGATTAGCTTCGAAGGAGAAACCTTGACCGAAGGCCCTGTAGTAAAACCTGTGAACCTTGAGACAGGAACTTCTTCATCACCTATTTCCCTCAGTGAGGCACCAGTTGGTGAA
This sequence comes from Flaveria ramosissima, assembly GCA_025215565.1. Lineage (NCBI taxonomy): Eukaryota > Viridiplantae > Streptophyta > Magnoliopsida > Asterales > Asteraceae > Flaveria > Flaveria ramosissima. Next base: position 50,690,578 of record CM046043.1, read on the forward strand.
GGTGCTTCACAGCCTCTCTCTGGCCAGAGTCTGACTGCTACATCAGACAATGAAGGCCAAAGCTCTCTCCACCCTGTGTCATAAAGGTCTGTGGGTGACAAAGGGAAAAGGATTATGAATCTTGTGGAGATTCAGGAGGAGGAGAGAGAGAGGAAGAGGAAGCTAATGGGATAAAGTTCTACTGGGTCCTCAGGCTTCATGGAAGCTCCTATCAGGCCTGCTCACAGACCAAATACTCAAAATGATGAGTTGAGAGAAGCCAGGATAAACTACTTGGAGACCGGGAACTTTGACATAGATGAGATTATATCTCTCCCTTTAGAGGAATTAAATGACTAGCAGACAAGGAAGTGTCTAAGGAGAGGAAGGAGGCAGAGGATGCAGAGTTGCTCCTCAAAATTAAGGAAGAAAGAAGGTAGAAAAGGCTATACAATCATGCTCCTACCCTCTCCCCAGTTCAAGAAAGTCCTGCAAGAGAGGCTGTGGCAACTCAACAACCTTAGGTAGACAAAGAAGTTGACAGATAAAATATGATCAACTACCTGAGTGCCACAGGTCTCTATCAAGCAGTTGTACTTCTTCCCTTGTCATATGAGAACATTGAATTTGAATACCTCAAGCACCTTGAGCTACAAGTTCTAAGGAACAAAAAGCTGCTAAGAGGAAGATAACAGAAGAAGCAGCAAAGTCAAGAGCCATCATCCAAAAGTGTCAAAAGAAGTCTACTGATAGGCAGAGGATGATGAGCTTCTTGAAGCTGTATGGATTCTCCAGAACGAGGCTTGGTCCAATGTCTCTATCCACCATGGATGAGCATATTAGAGTGATCAAGCAAATGATAAAGAGATGAGAGCTAGTTGACTTACACTCCCCACCAAGTCAAGCTTCTCCGGAAGTGAAGGTTAAGGTTGAACACTTTGAGACAACACATCCTCGACCTCTTGCTGAATCTCAGCAAGCTTCATCTTCTGATCCACAACAGGGTCCAACTCCCTCTCCTTCTGAACCTGTGAGGGAAGAGGACCCAACTGAGAAAGACAAGACAGAACAACCTGGTGCTGAAGGCTAGTCTTCTCAGTTAAAGTTTCCAAAAAGGAGGAAAAGGATGGTTGTTAGATCTACATCAAAGAAGAAGAAGAAATCAAAGGCATCCACCTCCAACCCTCAGGATAAGTCAGATTATCCTGAGGAAGTGCATGAAGAGGTTGCTCAAGTAGAGCCTCTTGCATCAGGAAGACCCATCTTGTCTTGGATCTTTGCTGCTAATCCAGACAGATGGTATGTCACTAGAGATCAAGGTGGTCAAGAAGTCTACTTCTGGCAAGACATGCTTAACTTACCTCTGCATGATCTCATTGACATGAGAAGATACTTTGAAAGTCTGAGTGATCCTGACCAATTAATGTAAAAGGGAATGGTCATGATCATGATGAGGACGGTCAATATCTAAACACTTCTCTGTTTTGGTAGCATCAGCCTAGGGGGAGTTTGTAAGCCTTATTGAAAGGCTAATGCACCCAAAACAAACCAAGTGTTTCCTGCATGCATGCACTCAGAGCAAAGTAGAAGTTGCTTCTAAAGTTTTACACCCTGCATCAGAAATATTCTAAGTATAAAATATTCCGAAGCTAAGACCAATATCTTCCAAAGCCAAAAGTAAAGTATTTCGAAGCTTTAAAGACAAAGTCTTACGAAGCAAATAAAGTGAAGACAAATTTCTTCCAAAAACTTTGAAGAACATGCTTTCTCTGATGTACTTTTCATAAAGTTGACCAACACTCCGCTGTAACTATGAAAAGTTGGTGAATGGTCCATGCTTTTTGTAACTATACATTGAGATCTTGAGTATGTAACTTTCTACTTTATGTACTTTTATCTTTTTTGTAATATATTAGGATGTGAGTTATGGCATGTCATAGTCGCTAGTCAAAAGGCAAATCTGTCTTTTGACTCTACATTGATCTTTGTTGTCTAGATTAATGTTTCCAGTTGGCCTTCTAAGTATAGCCAGCTGTAGGATGTAGTATAAAGTATCTCAAGTCTTTGTATCTTTCTTTCATGCTATGTAACACTTGTAAAAAGAACTTGAGAAGCAATATACTGCAATCTTGAAAACCATTACTTTGTTGTTGTTCTTAAAGTTTTGTCTCTTGTTTGCTTGTGTTTATAGTATCATAATATAAGTTTTGGTTTCCTATTTGATATGTTAAGTGTTCTAACACTCTCCTCATTATGAGACTAAGTGTAATTGACCATCCCTTAAACGGTCCTGCAACGACTCACATTGGTTAAATTACCAATGCTTGATAGTTTGATTAAATGTCATAAGGTAATTAATTGTAATGCATATTAGTCCCATAAAATTATTTTTTTTGGGTTCACATAAAATCATGAAACAGTTCAACTTACTATGATCCTAATTTGATTATCGTAAAATCGTAGGATGATTACTCTGTTTATATATTAAACTAAGATAAGTATGCATCATATGCAATAACATAATTAAGTAGATATATTGAATTTACAAGAATGTTACAATTAGTACTAGATCAGGTTTACTAGAACTTCGTATGCTTATCACAGTAGTTTTAAGCATCAAATGCAACTTAGGATTTGTCTTGTCCCACACATTCATATAATAGTTCATAATGAACAAGTCATATGATTTTGGCATTGAGTTGAGGATAATATTGGGCCTCAATACATGCTAGGTGATTAATGTAACCATTAATCTTCAACGCTTGAGTGCTGAAAGAAGAACCTCTTGTATTCTATTAGTAATAAGTGATCTCTTCAATTCAAAACATTATACGAGTCTGTTGTTGGAACATTTCCTTCAGTTGCTTGATCATATCGAATGTAGGCATGTTGTCTAGATTCTTCCCAAGCTCTAGAATCATAGTATCTAGCATGATACAAGAAACTTTTATGGAGTCATCCACATTCTTTTCCCAGCTATAGGCAGCACCTGTCTAGGTAGTGAGTTTTTTTATGATTGTCCTTCAACAACATATATCTTGTTCTTTGCCCTGAAAACAATTTTCAGGTTCCTCAACAATCTATAATGTGGAGTTGTTGAGTTTTTCCTTTTTAAGGACTCACTTAAGTGAGAAAGAGGAAGCGGGATTCGATTCATTAGACATTTGGAAAATTCAAACGGGAAGATATAGTATTTTCATGCTTAACATCCTAATTAGATTTATGATCTAATTGTAAAATTATATATAATTAGGAATGAGATAAAGCTTCACTTCAAGTCAGTGAATGCTAAATCACTCTCCACTAGTTTGGTTATACAAATAGGTAACGATTATCATTATGTCAACTACGCAACTCTAGGTTTGCGGTCACATGACGATTGTTGTCAAGCATTGGAATGTGTAACCCCAACTATGTCCATATAAATGGCTTAAGTGATATAGCCCTTGATTAGTAATTGTAGAACCAGGCTAAGTGACTTTGGAATATCTAACACCATGGGTTCGGATAAATTGGATAAGGTGTCACTACTTTAGGGTAATATATTGTTTTAAATTTAGGATTGTTTTTATGTTTTAAATTACCCTTAAGAACAAAAAACATATTAGACTACTTGTAGCATGAGGCAATTCTTGCAATATTTGTAGAATTTAATCTTACTTTGATTCGTGATACTTTTTTTAGCCTCATTTCAACACTCGATACGATCCAATTTTAAATACTTTTATTTAAACTACGCTGGTTGTACTATCGCAAACCAGTTATAAACTAATAAACATGTTATTAATTTATTGTTTAAAATAAACAATTTATCTTAAACTTGTTTTTACATTTAAATAAATCTCATTGTATTTAAATTACAAAATCTGAGTATTAATAATCCATATAATTACTCGTTGTCTTTTTATTGTGAAATAGTTATTTTATAAACACTCTGCACTTTATAATTAGTTTTCTAAATAATCGAAAAACCCACAATACAATATAAAATAACACATCGCAACTAGTCAAAATTTGTTGAGTTTCGTTAAACGACACTGCACTAGTCTAGGGTCACAACATCTTCCAAGCTCCAATTAAGTATAAGATCTCTATCTTGACTTCAGTTTGTCTTATCTTTGGTCTTCGAATCTTTGTCTTTGGTGTATAATGTTTGAATAAATTAATTTGACAAAAAAGATTAACAACCTATCTATTACTTAAAGGGTTCTATAACACCCAAAAAAGTAATAAAGATGGTATAAACCAACCAAATAAACAAACAACCATAGGTTGCTAGTGCTTGATTTTTACAAAATTAACTTTAATAAAAAAAGATTCAATATTTTTTGTCAAAGCTTTGAGTTTTTTGTCAAAAGATCCAATCTTATTGTCAAAACTTTAATCTATTGTTAATAGATTTAGTCTTTTAATTAAAGCTACCATCTTTTTGTCAAAAACAACTTTTTTAACAAATAAAAACACAAGAATAGTATAAAAGAATGTTTAAGCATACATAAAAGTGGCTTTGATACCACTTTTAGGGATTGTGCGCTAGTTTTAACCATTAAACCATGATCTTTGTTACCAAACTCTATGAGTTATTGTGCGGAAGCGATGTTACACAATTAATTCATTCATAATTATTACCCAAGTTAGGCATCTAGTTTCATACTATTTAAACAAAACATAAACACATCCATAGGTTTTTTTAAAGATTATACATTGATGACCAAGTCAAAAATCAAACAAGATGGATACAACAACACCTCACTAGTTGACCGGATCACCAAAGATCAAATCTAGCAACGTTTGCAATGAAGAATGAGAAACCGACGATGGTGGTGGTTCGATGGTGCTTGGTGGTGTTCTTGGACTATAGAAACCGAGAAGGGGGTATATGCAACGGCTAAACATAAGGGGATTAGGGTTTCCTATAAATTTATATTTATAATTATTGCATTTACAGTTTACACCCTCAAAAAATTAACTTTTAACTCCCTCAGTAATTCACGATTAATTTCCAACAGCCTTTTTAGTTTATTAATTAAGATTTGATTACATAAATCCATAAACATTTAAATGTTTAACTTTAAAACTTTAACTTTACGTCTTTAATCCATTTTATTAATTATTTCATTAAATAATTAATCAATGATCATTTCTCCAAACAATCAAACACCATTAGTTTAACCCGAGTTTCATGAACTATAATGTGTAATAATTAGGCTTTATTCCTGTCCAAAATGTAGTTCTTTTGATTATAAGTCAATAGCAACATTCATATTATTAATGATCTAACGTCTAATATCCAACGTGTTAATTTTTAATTAATCTATGTATAAATCATGGCATGCTTGTTTTGTACTTTGTTAATTACTTTGTAGTCAAGTGTAATTTTTGTATATAATTAAGGATACTATATCCATTGATTGGGAATATAGAAAGTTTGTCATCCACACTTACCCACATAAGTGTTAATTTTTTTGTGAGAATAGGTTCTTGACACCTTTAGCACCATCTTTTTTTCTTTTATTTTGTTTCAACCCTAACATTTGATACGTACTTGGCTTAGTAAAAACGATAAGCATTTCTAAAATTAGAGATATAACGTAGGCTTGTAATATATAAAAAGCCTAGCGATATCTTCCAAGCACACTAAAGATCTTCTGAGCTATGAAGAAATTGAGATAAAGTTCTTTTGGAGTTGTGTTATAATGAAACCTAATAACCTCCTACCCGATCCCGATCTGATGAAACATATTGAAGATATATTCATAGCCACAATATATGAACTATCTCCTGTAGTTGTATTTTTTTATTACTTTAGTCTTTTGTTATTTTTTAATTTAAACTTGCATTTTTTATCGTTGAAAAGTTTTTTAATACTCTTTAAAAGGATATTTTATTTATATTTCAATATTACATTTGTTATTTAATTTATATTAGTTTAATTAATCTGGAAGTATTTTAGGGATGGAAAGACGAACTTCTCGCTTTAGAAAATTAAATGATAGTAAAAATATGATATGGCACCTACAATAAAAGAGAGAGTATTAGGGCTCTACGGGTACCAAACTCTTTCTAGGAATGCCCATGGGTTACTATCAGTTTATTCGGTCTCTTTTATTTGTTTCTAATACATTCGGGCTTATTGAAAAACGAACTAGAAATGTGTATAGTCAGACTAAATTTAGCCAATTAAACTGGTTTATTCAGTTCGATTATTTTATTAAACCCGTTATTATTTGATTTAGTCGATTGATTTGGTTAGATTATCGGAATAAACAAGATTGATTGACACTAAAAACCGAATTTTCCATTTGGATACAATTAATAACTGAATCGAAAATCAAATTTACACTTCAGTTCGACATTTTACCATTACAATGTTGAAGTATATTATATTTTTTTTGTTAAATTTATGAGTTGTTTCAACTAATTAAAAAAATAGAAAATTTGTCGAAATGTTATTGGAATAGTTTTGTAGTTAGTAACAACATAATGTTTGAAGCAATTTTGTTGGAAAATTGCCGGAAATTTTAAAGTATTTTTTCTATTGTTTTTCATTGTCGGAAAATGGTTGCAACTTTGTGGGAAAAGGACGTTGTCGGCATCTTGTTAGAAATTTGTGTGGAAAAAATATCTGTTATGCGGTAGTCCGAATAAACAAGATTGTGTGATACTGAAAACCGAATTTACAATTCGGATACAGTTAATAACTAATCGAAATCAAATTCACACTTCGGTTCTGACTTTTTACCATTAAAAGGTTAAAGTAGATTATATTTTTTTTTGTTAAAGTTATAAGTTGTTTCAAGTAATTAAAAAATGAAAAAGTTGTCGAATGTTCTTGGAATAGTTTTGTAGTTTGCGACAACTAATGTTTGAAGCAATTTTGTCGAAAAATTATCGGAAATGTCAGAGTTTATTTTTCTTTATCGGAAATTTGTCGCAACTTTGTGAGAAAAAAGATGTTTGTATCTTAGACCATGAGTAATGGTTAATGCCCATTAAATGGTATTTTCTGCCACATCAGCGCCAAATCACCATTATTTTTTTTGTTAAAAACATAAGTAATGGTTGATGCCACTATAACGCTCCTTCATCATTATATATTTGGTGATTTGTTGCGTTATAATAATAATATCCCTTTAAACATAACGCCCCACCATAATGGTGATGGAAGCATTATGTGGCGTTATTTATATGTTTAACGCCCTATTATACATGATATTATTAAAATCTTTTATGGGAAAAATGTTTGTTTTTAGTGGATCTTGACAAGCCAATATAACATGTGAACCAATAGATCAAGAAAACAAAAGGGTGTGTGCCACATGTCATTAATCTTCTATATTTTCCTTATTGCTGCAAAAATGGATCTCATCTCAAAACTCAAACAAAACAATGGCCCTCCATCTCCTACTTCATTGCTTCCGCAATTGAATCTCTTCTCTCCATCTTCTTTCTTACATCCCCCTTCAATCTTTCATTTCTCCTCTTTTGTTTCATCATTCTTTATTCATGCATATGTTTTCTTTGGTTTCTTGATCGAATCAACGTTCAAAATTCAACTACTTTCACCAATTGGCATGTGGGTCTGATCATTTCATTGCCAATTTCAAGAAATGAAAGACTACATCTTCAGTTTGATTAAGATAATGTATTATTCTGCTAGTGTTGGTTGCTTATGGATTATAAACTGATGTTATAACACAATGGATTGATTAAGCTTGAGGTTATGTTTTGTGTTTGTTAAGTTTGCATACCAAGTGTTTGATGGATTGATTGAGAGAAAGGTGAAATGGGTCCTGGGACTGATGTATGGCCTCAATGTAGCTCATTGGACAACGGGTGTTCGAAGGAATGTATGCCTCCAGTGGAAGATGATGATGATGAGCCTGAGGATTCGGATAATGTTAATCAACCGAAGGCTGCTAAGCCTCCGAGGAATCTTCAGCCTATGCGGCATTGTATAAGCCAGGCGATGTTGGCTGGCACCTCGGATTCGGTCAGTGAATTTACATGTAAATTAAGCAAATTTCTAGTTTTGAGAAATATGTTTTGTATTTTGGCCTGTTACGCGTGATCCTACATTGACTTACATGGCTTCTTAGAATAGGATGTTAGAGATCATTTGATAAGAATAAGGTGACCCGCATTTCTATTTTGGAAACAACGTGCTCATATTTTGTCATTTAATCTTTTCCATAATCTTTCTTTGCCACTCAAGTGATATATATCAGTGCTACACTTACACACTTTGTTTTGGTTGTGAAGACAGTATGTTGAAGATGAATCTATTTAGTGTCTTATTTTATTGAGTATGATGTCCTAAACAAACTGACCCACATGTCTGTTTACTCTAGATCTTTTGTCATTTGGTCCATTATCCCATAGTTTTCCCCTTATGTGAATAGTATGTTGAAGATCAAACATCAGATTGTGGTGTTGGGGATTCTATCTGAGACTAGCTGTTTAATTCACAAGCATTTAAACTGATCCAGAGTAGAGCAACAACAAACTGCTAGTGTGTTAATTCACATATATGGTTCAATTATTTCAATAAAGAAGATTCTCCAGATTATATATATCTCTTATATAATACTTGCTATAAATGGTGGCTGATGTTTAGCAATAACTGACTATTATTTCCCAATTTATCAATTATTTATAGACCTAATAATCTGATTAATCTCCAACTTAAAGCACTTAATTATCTTACAATTGTTTCTATTATTCTTAAATGCTGATAGTGCTGCTCTGTATACTTCTTTTTCCTAGAAAAACATATTATGTGATTATGATTATTGAGATGTGATTATAATATGATAATTCTATCTGTTGGAATGTTTTAATTGTTCTTTTTTGCTGTTTGTAAAGAAATCAACAAATGAAGGCAGTGGCCTGAAATCACCACAGAATGAAAGATGTGCATATTTGCCTATCTTTCGCTCAGGAAGTTGTTCGGAAATGGGTCCAAAACCATATATGGAGGATGAATATATTTGCGTAGACGATCTTCGAGAGCATTTAGATGCACGACCAGATTACCCTATTCCTGGAGCTTTTTATGGGGTAACTTTTCATCTTAAAATGACTAATTTTCTAAATTAAGGTTGAAGAAGGTAACTAAAGTAGTCTTTGATATGGACCCAATTCACATATTACTGCAGGTGTTTGATGGGCATGGTGGCATTGACGCTGCATCGTTTACTAAAAGAAACATTCTTGAGTTCATTCTTGAAGACTCTAGCTTTCCGAAGGGGGTGAAGAAAGCCGTAAAAAATGCTTTTGCCAAAGTTGATCATGCACTAGCCGACACTAGATCTCTTGATAACTCCTCTGGAACTACAGCACTGACCGCCCTCATATTGGGAAGGTTAACTGCTTTATATACTCCCAAACTTACCAAAACAATAAAAGGAATCCATATTTGACATATTTGCGTCATCATATTTCATTGATATATGGTTCTTGACAGGAATATGCTAATTGCAAATGCTGGGGACTCGAGGGCTGTACTAGGCAAACGAGGAAGAGCAATCGAGCTTTCAACAGACCACAAACCAAGCTGCACGTCTGAGAAAATGAGAATCGAGAAGCTTGGAGGTGTGATTTATGATGGGTATCTCAACGGTCAACTGTCAGTAGCGCGTGCACTTGGAGACTGGCACATGAAGGGCCCCAAAGGCTCAGATGGTCCCTTGAGTGCCGAGCCAGAGCTGGAAGAGGTCACATTATCTGAAGAAGACGAGTTTCTGATCATTGGGTGTGATGGTCTATGGGATGTGATGAGCAGCCAATACGCGGTAACAATAGTAAGGAAGGAACTTATGCTGCATAATGATCCAGAAAAGTGCTCTAGACAACTTGTTATGGAGGCTTCAAAGCGGAATAGTTGCGATAACCTCACTGTTGTGGTTATCTGTTTCTCATCCGACCCGCCACCGAAGATTGAAATACCCAAAATGAACAGACGCAGGAGCATATCCGCTGAAGGACTCGATGTTCTAAAGGGTGTTTTGGGTGATGTTTGAAAATCAGTTGGTGTTTTGCTCATCACCCCACATTTTTGAACTTCCATTTTTGTTGAGTTTCTAACTAAAGTTGTACAAAACCACTAGTTCCATTTTTTAATTCATTGTCCTCTTTGTTTTTTTTTTTTCTATTATCATGTTGTTACAAGATAATAAGACTTATAATTTCAGGTTTCTAATATTAGAACAAGTTTTTGCCTATGCTAAAGTATAACTTGTCATCTTCATTGCACTACCTATTGCACTACCTGCTTTCATCGATACACCAACAACAAACACGAATGATGGAGATAGGATTCATCAATTGCACACACCAAAGACACTAAGGTTGATGTCGTCTTGAGCCTATGGTTGTTCGTTGTAAGGCAACCGTATCTCAAAAACTTACGTCTAATGTATTGTTGGCGTAGGTTAGTCACTTTTGACTAATACATGCTTAGACATGACTTTTGAATATGACTCTAGAGAATACTAGTTAACAACTTTGTAACACTCATTATTGACTAACACTATCAGTCGGAAATGGCTGATAGCAAACAAGATACATGTTTAGAGTGATAGACAGAATAAACGTATACTAGATTATAGAAAGTCAATGGCTCACTATGTGTTAGTCAATAGTGAGTGTTACAAAGTTGTTAACTAATTATTCAATATTGTAACCTTTAAGGTTAGAGTATTGTCTTATTAGGTTTAGAGAATTTATGTTACATGTATACACACATTGGCTTAATCTTCTTCCGTAATAGTTTATCACAATTGTATTATTGGGTAGATACACAATCACTTAAAATATAAAACGTCGGGGTAGGTGAATTGGACCGAGTTAAGAAAGAAGTACGAAAATTAAACTTATATTTTTTTACTGGAGATGTTTATTTTCCTATAAAGCAAATAATACTCTATCCTACTAAGTGCATGTGCTATATGATCGCTAATGTATATATATGCTTAAGATACCCAAGTAACATCCTACACGGGCCATATATAAATCTCTAAAACATCCTCATGTTATACGATATAGGAATATGCAAAGTGTTGTATTTATGATTAGAAGTGTACGAAGTAATAACAACCATTAATTAAGATATCAATGGTTCAGATTAAAGATGAAATAATAATACAATGAAAATTCTACAGGGTTAGATTTGGAAATAGCCTATAATTGTCAAACCTAGTGGCTGTCAAGAAGATTCTTAGATACCATAAATGAGCTCCCAAGCTGGGACTTTGGTATCCAAAGAATTCTAACTTCAATCTGTATGCATATATAGATAGTGACTGTGGTGGCTGCAACATGACTGCAAAGTCTACATCAGGGGGGATGTCAATTCATTGGTAGAAAGATAGCCTCATGGCAATAGAGAAAACAATCTTGTGTATTTACGTCAACTGTTGAAGCTGAATACATTGTTGCTGCAAGCTGCTGTGCTCAAGTGCTTTGGATTCAGAATCAGATGCTAGATTATGGATTCAACTTTAAGGAGACTCATATCCACATAGACAACAATAGTGTTATCTCTATCACAGAGAATATTGTGCAGCATTCAAAGACAAAGCACATCAACATCAGATATCATTTGATAAGAGATAATTTTGAAAAGGGATTGATAAAACCAGTCAAAGTTAACATAAATGAACAATATATTGATCTGTTTACAAAAGCTTTTGATGAATGGAGATTTAAATATCTTGTATCAGCTAATGGGATGATTTTTGAGTAGATTTTCCTAAATTAATTTCAGGATTATTTTTCAAATATGTGTGTTTTTAAGTTGTCTAAGTTATCACTCATATAAGCCCTGTCTTCAAAACTAATAACTACTTACTAATAAATTTACCTTAAATATGCTTCTAAGTATTTATATGTTTTGAAGTACAATCTTTTTCTAAAAGCAATTAAGTCTCGGAAGCTTTATTCATCATTTGATTAAAACTTCTAATGTTGAATATCTTTCGAAACCAAATATGTCTCGAAAGCAAAATTACTCTAAGTATTTTTCTTCCGAAGCAATTCTTCTCAAACTAAGGAATATCTTCCGAACTTAAATTGGCTTCGGAAGTTTTCTCAAAACTTCCGATACAAATTACATTTGGGAGATTTTCTACTTCCAAGATAACTATATTTTTGGGCACTTTTTCAGAGGTGGACCAACATTCGGATTTTAAAGTTTATCCTTTTGCATTAACTATGTCTCACATCCAACCATATATATAGCCTTACAATGTTTCTCCCTCTTTCTTGTTCCTCTTCATCTGAAAACTTCTAACCCTAAATTCACCCATAAACCGTCATTGTTATTAACTTTCTTTGTCCTAAAGCTTTCTCAAATGGCCAATCCTAAACCCCAAAACCAGCCAGATTTCTCCATGCATCTTCACAGGCAACATAAACAGGTTGCTCCGTAATCGTCTGAGAAAGATCCTATTTTCTCGGATGTTTTCAAATTTCTTACTCAATCATCACACCTCACCGCACTCATAATAGACCCTTCACTCTACGAAGAACAAACTGTAGAGTTCTGGAGGACCTGTCTGCATTAGTGTAGGGGGAAGACAATTTTTATCACCCCAGCCACAATCAACTCTCATCTCAGGCTTGATGATAAAGAAGGCAAGTTGTCCTTTCCTAAAGCTGCTATGAATGAATCATTTAAATAGATGGGTTATAAAGGAGACTTCACGGTCAGAACCTTCAAAAAGGCTAAGGTCTCCTACCAATGAAAGTACCTCCTCCATGTTGTAATCCACTCTTTATCAAATAAGCATGAAGGATGGGATCAAATTCCTAAGGACTTATCCTATATAGTCCATGGAATGGTTCAAGGGGTCAAGTTCAAGTTAAACCCACACCTTCTACATCTACACCACCCACACAGCCACAAATAACCATCACCTACAAAAGAAAATCCAATTGAACAGTAGGCCCCCATACAATCACCATATGGGAGATATGGTGAAGTGAAACCAAGAGTTCTCACTTTCCTGAGTAACAAACCACTCCCACTACCTCATTGATCAGTGTTAAGATTCCTCATGCTCAGCCTGATGAGCTCATTGCCCAAGCCTCAAGCCTTCACTCTAAGTCTTAAAACTCGGGTGATCAACCTTCACGGGATAGCTACCATCCGTAGCCTTTGGATCTAAACTAACCAATCCCTGATATCCAATTCTATGATGATAAGGATAGGGGTTTCAGTAAGTATCATGAGTCTTTTTTCTCATCCCCTGCTCAAGGAGAGAGAGTGCCCCCGATACACCCATATATAGCCCACAACATCCATCCCTAACTGAGGTGGACTTCCCTAAACATGTTCAGTAAGTTCATATGGAATAGGCTCTCACTTTTGAAAGTGGTTACATCATTAAGACCTCAACCATGGCAACCCAATCCCTTGACATTTCTTTTTAAGTTGTCATGAAGCAGGGGAAATCCAGCAGCCAAGAATCACATGTTAGTGGTGAGGGAGATGACTTCGGTTATGTTCTCTCATCCCCCATGATTTTTCTAATGAAGATGAGAGGAGTCTGCAACTAAAGGTGTAAAACCTATCTAAAACATGCATATATTTAGTTTTAAAGGTAAGTCACCTAAAATCTTAGGTGGCTACCTTACAAAGGTAGGTCCTTAATTAGCAACATGAGATCACCGATCTTAAGTTAAAGGTAGTTGAGAGGCCTGCCAAGTGTGTTCAATCAGGTCCACAAGAACCTTTGGATTTGATGGACCTAACCACTAGCTCACCTATGCAAGTGGGTGATAATACAAAAAAGGAGAAGAAAGTTGTTGATGCATGTATGTCCTTAGATTAGGATATGAAATGTAATAGATCTTGTTTATCTGATTCTGATGTAATTTGAAATGATTAATGAAATGATATTGATTGTTTGTGATTTGTAATGTCTAATATTTCATTAATGAGTCGATATTGAATTGGTTAATTAGGTTTGTGATTGTTTGAATGGTTACATATAATGTTATATTAATTAATACATTCAAACTTAACTTAATGAAGTTCTCATGCGAATGGCCCATGCGAATGGACCACACGCATGAATAACTTCATACGATTGACTCAGTCGCACGACTGAACCAGGAGACTGGATCAGTCGTATGATTGACACATAAGATTGGCTCAGTCGCACGACTGAACACTCAGTCGTGCGGATGAATCAACCGCATGGTTCAATCGCACGACTGAACCATACTTATGGTTCAGTCGCCCGAATGAACAATATTAACCTATAAATACAACCCAATTCGTGGAAAAACGTAAGCATTCATTCCATTACGACTCCAGACGTACCCTAGCCATCCAGAAACCTCCCAATTCGTTCTCCAAGTTCACAGAACACATTAGATCGATTCTCAATCGACTTCTAACGTTAGTTTCAATTCTTGATTGATTCTTCGTGTGTTCTCACTGATTGGATCGCCAATCAAATAGGATTCCGCACTATTTGATCTGGTTTACACGCTAATCACTAGGTATTTCGTTCAAATAACAGGTCCTAACAAGTGGTATCAGAGCTTTGGCTCTTGATTACGTGTGATTCAATCAAGATTGATAAAAAGTTTGTGTTTTTGCACTAAAAACGCAATCTTTGGTGTCAAAAGTGATCTTGGACGTTCCCTGCTCATCAAAGTTTGGTTTCTACGGACTTAGGCGATTAGACCTTGCGAAATTTCGAATTTTTACGGCTAAAACACGTTTAACCTAGAAAATTTCGCAAAACAGCAGCTTCAGTCGCACAAGTGAGCCATTCGCACGACTGGACTTCATTCGCATAGCCCAGACGCACGATTGGACCCAGTCGCATCTCCATTTGTATGATTGAACCGTTCGTTCGCATTGTTCATACGCATCAGCTTCATTCGCACGACTGAACCAATCGCTTAGTTCAGCCGCACGATTGAACCAGACGCATAGTTCATACGCACGACTAGACCATTCGCATCCTTCAGTCGCACCAGTGACAGTTTGTTTTATTAGACTTAAAGTTATTCGCCATGGAAGATCAAATGTCAGCCTTTACTGCTGGGAAGGACTCTAGGATCCAGAACCTGCTGTTACTTGAGAGTGAGGTGGGTAATCATAATAAACCACCAAAGCTCTTAACGTTAGATGAGTTTCCCCACTGAAAACAACGTTTTGAGATCTACCTCAATGGAGTGGATCCGAATATGTGGGAAGCTATCGAGATTGGGTATAGTACTCCGGTGGGAGCTGATGGAGTTAAGCTAACATTAGGAGGGATGACGGACGCGCAGAAAGTTAAATACAATACAGAGAAGAGAGATTATGCATTGATTACACAGTCTATCCCTAAAGACATATTCCACCAGTATTCAGAGAATAAGCAGTACAAGAAACTATGAGATGAGCTAGAAAAGAGGTACGACGGGAATGCTTCGTTGAAGGCAATCAAGGCTAAGGAGTTAAAGAAGGAATTCGATAACTTCTCATCGATGGGAAACGAGAGTTTGGACGATGTTATAGATAGATTCTACCATCTGATGAGCGAACTGCATACACATGGGGTGGCCACTACCATGGAAGAGAAAGTTACTAACTTTGCAGACAGATTGCCTGAAAAGTGGGCTTCATTTGTGTCTAACCTAAGACAGAATGGAATGTTAGCAAAGCTGGATATAAATGACTTCATTCTAAAGTTGCGAGAAGAAGCACTTAGGATGAAGTACAGAGCTCAGAAGTCTTCGTACACTCAAAATCCAGCTTTGTACAACGCCACGCCTCAAGCTAAGACATCTGGAGCACCTCTCCAGACTGCATTTGTGTCTAGCTCATCGGGTCCTTCACATACGTCTCCTTCAGGATCAGACACGTCGGGATCTTCTTGTACCCACTATATTGGATCTGAAGCAAGTGCTACTAAACTGAAGATCGAGAACCTCGGTAATGTCACTGTGGAAGTAGCTCGAGAGCATATGGATCTTTTGGCTGCAGTGGTTCATTCTTATGATGGACTTGTTGTCGGAAAGATTGGAAACTGCCATCTGGCAGACGAGGACTACGAGCAGGTGGACGAAATGGAGCTTGAGAGGATGGACATAATGTGGGCCTTAGCTAGTGTTGTCCGGAGGGCGAAGAAGTTTGATAAAAAGACCGGACAGAACTTGGTAGCTACTAAGGATACCACATTTGGCTTTGACAAGAGCAAAGTGACCTGCTTCAACTGTGGAGAGAAGGGGCACTTCAAGAGAGAATGTGTCAAGCCAAAGAAGACGGGTAACGGGAACCCATTCTCGTCCTTCACTCGCCAAGAAAAGCAAGCTACCAGTTCTACTTCATCAAGCAAGGATCCAAAAGCCTTGACTGCTCATGATGATGAAGGACAGGATTGGAGCTATAGGTTTGTCTCACCAGGGGAATAAACATTGCAAGTGTAGAAGACATTGACGATGATTCCGCGAGTGAAGGAGATCTAGCAGTTGAGATAGCGATGTCAAATATTGAAGAGACAACTGCAACTGAGGTCAGCTACAAGCCTAAAGAGGAGACTACTACAGCAAAGTCAGAAAAGACAAAATCACCAGAACCAGAGACATCTGATGCTGCGTTGATGGCTAACTCTTCTGAACCAACTCAGGTAAGTACCACTGACCAAATGTTTGATAATCATGCTTGTTCTGATTGTGATACTTTTAGAAATAGCATAGATGAAAAATTTGCTAGGTTATTAGATCATAATGATAACTTAGTAAAAGATTTGTAACTGTGCACTGAGGCTAATAGAGTATTAAAACAAAATGAGCATAGTTACAAAGAAAAGATAGACCTTTTGACTAAACAGCTTAGGGAAACCGATGTAGTTGCATTTAACCAAGCTAATGACATTAGGTACTATCTAAACTCCCTAGAAGACACTAAGAAGCAAAAGGCAGTTCTAGAAGTAGAAGTAAACTCATTAAAACAGAAACTGCACAGTTGGACAAGTTCTTCACACATAGTCCAACACTTAGTGAGAGAAAGGAATAACGGGGAGGGTTTGGGTTACAGAGTAGACCAATTAATAATAACCCCATCAAGGATCATGTGGTGTCTACTCCTCTTGTTAGTGATCCAGATTCCTCATGTTCATCTATTGAATCTGGAAACAAACAAAAGGAGGCCACTTCAAAGGCAAAGGGTAAATTGCCTTGTGTTAATCTGGAAAAGGAATTTGAAAAGGTTAACTTAAAGTCAGGGTCAAACAGAGTCAAATCAGAACCTAAAAAGACTTCTAATGTTAATCTTTCACATGCTTCAAGTCAAAAACCAATTAACCTAAAGGAAAAAGATGTTAAACATGTTAAATCAGTTAACTTTGTTAAACAAGAGAAAACATCAAAAGAACCAGAGTCAAAACCTAAAGTGAGTGATGTTACTAGAGTGTCACACCCTTCTCCACAAAGAAAGTTTAATCATAAAGTTGATAGCAGGTCGTGCTATAACTGTGGAGAATGTGGACACATTGCTTCCTTTTGTCCTTACTATAGACACCTAGGAAGAAGATTGAACTTCAGGACTCAAAACCTAGGTCTTCTAAGAGGAGTTCCTTAACACCACCTAGAAGAACTAGTGAACCTAAAGTTCAACCTGTCAGCCAGTCGACTGTTTATCACAAACAGGCATTGCACAAATCTGGCTTATGGAAAGAGAAGTCATCCTGTGTGTCTGATAATGATGACAAGAAGGAACTGGAGCTACCCTCACCCTCTAAGGGTCAATGGGTTGAATTCATGATGTGTGATGCCCCTGGGAAACCCAAGCCAGTAAAGGCTTGGGTTCCTAACCTAAACTAATCCTTTACATTGTATGTGCAGGGTGTTCGCTACAGTGCTGAAACCAACACATGGATTGTAGACAGCGGAACATCCAGGCACATGACAGGAAACATGGCCCTTTTATCAAACGTCAAGCAAATAAAAGGAGGGCATGTTTCGTTTGCTGGAAACAAGGGAGGCTATATCACAGCTCAGGGATAAGTGGGGAATCAGAAAGTTAAGTTTGATAAGGTGAACTACGTTCAACAACTTCAAAATAACTTACTTTCTGTTTCCCAAAATCTGTGATAAGGGATTTAAAGTCATCTTCGACAACAAGAAGTGTTACGTGCTCAAGAAAGACTACGTGATCCTAGAGGACCAAGTTCTGATGACAGCTTCAAGATATAAAGATCTTTATGTTTTGGATCTGTCAACAGCTGCTACTACGGATCATGAGGTTCAGTGCTTTCTATCTAAAGCTACTGAGAAGGATTCCATCTCCTGGCATAGGAGAATGGGACACATTAGTCAAAGGAAGATGAATCACTTGATTCAGAAGGATCTTGTGAGGGGAGTTAATGTCAAGAATTTCCAGCTTCCTAACTTTTGTGTAGCTTGCAAGAAAGGCAAATAGACGAAGAAGTCTCATAAGGAAAAGAAAGTTCAATCAATAGAACTTCCTCTTGAACTTCTTCACATGGATTTGTTTGGTCCAGTCAGTACAAAGAGCATTGCAGGCGACTTGTATTGTTTTGTGGTTACTGATGACTACTCAAGGTTCTCTTGGGTAATGTTTCTGAAGTCCAAATCAGAAACATTTGAGTCATTCAAGGAGTTAGTAACCACACTGGAATCTCTCTACAAGCTGAAGGTTAGACAAGTACGCTCAGACAACGGGACGAAATTCAAGAACCAGTGGATAGAGGCTTACTGCAAGGAAAAGGGAATTGTGCATCAATTCACTTCTGCCTACACGCCTCAGATGAATGGCGTTGCTGAGAGAAAGAACAGAAGCTTGATAGAGACAGCACGGACTATGCTGGCAGACTCGAAACTGCCTATCCAATTCTGGAATGAGGCAGTGGCGAATGCATGTTATACACTGAATCGAGTTCTGATTGTCAAGCGCCACGGAAAGACATGTTACGAGCTACTACAAAGACGCAAACCGAATTTGGAGTATCTCGAACCATTTGGCGCGCCGTGCACACTTCTGAAGAAGACACAAGAAGGTAAATTCAGCGAGAAGGCAGATGAAGGTATATTTCTAGGATACAACATACCGAACAAGCGAGTTTACAACAACTCAACGGGTCTAGTAGAAGTGTGGTGTAATGTTGACGTTCAGAGATATACCACACCACCTACTGGCAAAGGACCCGCCTACTTTTTCGACTATGATGGATTCTTCAAGTCCTTCAACATCCCTCTCTCTCCCTCGGATGACGAGTTAGCTACTAGAATGTTGTGTGATATCTTCAATACACCATCTAGCTCACAGGGAGAATCATCTACTCAGTCAGGGGGAGTAGTCGATGACAGTGACTCCTCCTATGAAGATGAAGCTGAAGAAGATGACTAGAACAGTCAGGAGGAACAGGTTCCAGTTCCTGAAAGTCCACAAGCATCTACCAGTGATGCACCTTCGACTTCGGAACCTCAAACTCCAACTACCTCAGATGCAGAACCAAATGTTCATAATCTTGGCTCTGAGGTAGCTGTTCCTACTACTCCAGGATCACGATTAAACGTCTATCATCCCCTAGACAATGTCATTGGGGATGTCAGATCAGGAGTACAAACCTGAAATCAGCTATACTCAGCTGATTACGCCTCGGTTATGGAGAAGGGATATATTCATGATGGTGCTTATCGGTGTTTTGTCTCTCAGTTTGAGCCAAAATATGTCAGTGATGCACTAAATGATGAGGCGTGGGTGAGTGCCATGCAAGAAGAACTTCTTCAGTTCAAGAAGTTAGGTGTATGGACTCTGGTTGATAGACCTAAAGGTGCTAAAGTCATTGGCACCAAATGGATCCTGAAATGCAAGAAAGATGACCAAGGGGTCATTATCAGGAACAAAGCTCGATTGGTGGTTCAGGGTTTTCGCCAAGTCGAGGGAATTGACTACAATGAGGTGTTTGCACCCGTGGCAAGGATGGAAGCCATTCGTATCTTCCTTGCCTATGCATCGTACATGAAGATTAAAGTCTACCAATTAGATGTGAAGAGTGCATTCCTTCATGGAGAAATCAGAGAAACAGTCTACGTCAGTCAACCCGAGGGATTTGAAGATCTTTATCATCGGGATAGAGTTTACAAGCTCGACAAGGCTTTATATGGGATTCATCAAGCTCCAGGAGCCTGGTATGAGAAACTCTCGACTCATCTTGTGAAACACGGCTTTCGTAGGGGAGTCATTGACTGCACGCTGTTCATTAAAGAAAAAGATGGCGACCTACTGCTCGTACAAATCTATGTCGATGACATAATCTTCGGTTCAAAGAACGAAGAGTTATGCAAAGAGTTTGAAGCAGTTATGAAGAAAGAGTTTGAGATGAGTGCTATGGGGGAGATGAAGTTCTTTCTCGGGTTACAGGTGGATCAGACTCCAAATGGGATCTTCCTACATCAGACCAAGTATGTAGGAGACATTCTCAGTCGTTTTGACATGGAGAATGCTTCTGCTGCTGGGACTCCACTGGCTACGAATCATGATATAGCACCTGATAAAAATGGAGATCTAGTGGACGCCACAATGTATCGAGGAATGA
Source organism: Flaveria ramosissima (assembly GCA_025215565.1). Lineage (NCBI taxonomy): Eukaryota > Viridiplantae > Streptophyta > Magnoliopsida > Asterales > Asteraceae > Flaveria > Flaveria ramosissima. The sequence goes on from CM046043.1 coordinate 50,711,124, forward strand.
TTGGATCCCTCATGTATCTCACTGCCTCAAGACCTGATATCATGTATGCTACATGTTTGTGTTCTAGATATCAGGCTAAGCCTAAGGTCAACCATCTGATTGGGGTCAAGAGGATATTTCGTTATCTGAAGGGTACACCCACACTTGGGTTGTGGTATCCTCATAATGATGACTTTGAGCTCACGGCGTATAGTGACTCGGATTACGGGGGCTGCAAGATGAACTACAAGTCTACATCAGCAAGGTGTCAATTCTTTGGGAGAAGATTAGTTACCTGGCAGTGTAAGAAGCAGACATTGGTTGCATTGTCAACCTGTGAAGCCGAATATGTTGCTGCTGCAAGTTGCTGTTCACAAATCATCTGGATTCAACAGCAAATGCGGGATTACGGTTTAAAGTTCTCTTCTACTCCTATTTTTGTTGATAACTCTGCTGCAATTGCAGTAACTAAAAATCCGGTCCAACATCCTAAGACCAAACATATCGGTATTAAATACCATTTCATAAGAGACTGTTTTGAAAAGAACTTAATTGATGTGGTAAAAATTAATACTGATTTTCAACGCGCTGACCTCTATACTAAAGCCTTTGATAAACCACGTTTTCAATATTTGCTAGAGGTCAACGGCGTTAAAAAGAAAAGTGAGGTTATTCCTGATGATGATAATGTGTAGTCCGATGTAGTTTAGTTAAAGTTTTCTTTTTTATTTTATTTTATTTTTTTATTTTAGTCTGTGTAATTTAAACTCATGTTATTTTGCTGTTTATTAAAATCCTAAAATAATTAAACCAGTTATGATTTTAGTATTTTAGGGGGAGAATATGTCAGCAAGTAACATTAAAAAAAACGAGGGAGAAGGAGTGGATAGCTGATATAAGGTAGATCGTATCTGTGATACTGATTCAAACTCCTTGGAAAATGATAGTACACAGGAACAAATCAAGAGGGACTTAAAAATTTAATTTAGAAAAGATGCAAAAATTCAAAGTATAAGTCGGTGTAGTCTAAGCAATATAAAAGGGAAGATGATAGAAAAACTGGTAACTCTTAAGGTAACACAACGAGAGTAGACCTAGAGGTTGCTAGACCACAAATGATATGTCGGTAGATTCAACACAATAGATGATTAGACCTGACTGGTGATCTCAAGATCAAACTAAGTTGTTCAACTAACTGTGGGATTCCATCTTGTCACTGGTTAACACAATCAACAAGATTCCAATAAGGGGAAATGAGCATGTAAACGCCACAAATGTGTGCGGATGACCATAAATAGAGCAATGCAAAGAAAAAATGAAAGACAAATGCTATAAAGCTAATGACTTATATTGTTGGTGCATGGTTTTGGTTGCAACAGCCTCTCTTGATCCTTTGTATGTTGTACTCAAAATCTTCTAAGTGATATGGTTTTGGTTGCAACAGCCTCTCTTGATCCAACAAACTCCCCCTAGGCTGATGCTACCAAAACTTCACTTATCTCTACTTCTCAAAGTTTTCAGCACCAGGGACAAAAGATATTTGTCTGTCTCTCTGTTCTTCCCGGAAGTGGTGCTGAGAAGCTTGTACAAGTCATTCGTGGATAGGAGATCCAGTCTATCACTTTGAATGACATGCACCCTTTGTTGTGACCCCCTGAAGAGAGTTAGTTGACGGGAGTTGTAGTCATACTCCCATCTAACTATGGACTCAAGTTCAGGACCTTCAACCATTTGAAGAAAGGCTTTGCCTTTGGTTGCTGATCCTTTCCTTTCCTCCTCCTCTCTCAGTTTTGACTCCTCTTCGACCTTGCTTCTGGCAGTGAGCTCGGCCATGTGAAGGCTGCCAAGATGATTTCTGATGTGGGCAGCTACATCGGAGTTTGAGGGGTTGGAGAATGGTTTCTCTGCTAACTCAGCAATATCAAATCTGCTTAAGTGTAGCAGAGATGAGGCATTCAGCCTGTTAATCTCACCATTCTCTCTCTCAACAACAAAGTTGTGAGAAGAGTCTTCGAACCTCCACTGGACTATCTTCTTTCTGGGTACAAGAGGTTGTCTTGGTACCCTATCTCCTTTCTTTGTGTCCAGCAGAGTCACCAGCCTTCTCCTCAGCTTCTTTTCTTCCTCATTCAATGTATCTGAATTGAGGCCAAGGAGTCTTGCGGCTTGGTCCAAAGTTCCTCTTGGCAGATCAAGAAACTCATCTCTAGTGAGGGAACTTGAGGATCCATCAACATAAGTCAGGTTGACTGTATCCTCCTCACATGAGATGTCGCTCAGAGTAGTGCAGTTGATGAGCTTGGTTTTGATCGCCTTGAATTCCTCCATAGAGAGATGTTTGGAAGGCTGAGGGGATGGTTTGATGGTTGTTGGGTAGGTTTAGGAGTTTGGGTTCTGGGTAAGGTTTTAGGTTGGATGATGGGTAGTTTAGGTGGTTGAGGTGAGGGAGTTGGTAGTTGTGATGGTGTAGGTTCAGGGGTGAAAGGTTCAGGTTCAGTTTTGATTGGGAAGGGAAAGGGTATTGGTTCAGGTTGATGTTGGGTTTGGATATTGGGCTGAGGGGTGGCTTTGAAGGTCATCCCCTGTCCCCTTCTATACATCTCCTTTCTTCTCCCCGCACGAATGTCAGCCTTAATGTCACTGACATGTCGTTGGAGAGTCTTTTCAGACATTGGACCCACTTGCCTGCCAGAGAAGCCATGAGCTTTAAGATAGTTCTTCATCCAAGCTTTCTCACCTATCTTCTTGGCGGCAGACAGTCCAGCCTCTTCTTCTTTCTTCTTCTTCTCTACCAGCTTCTCCCTTGCAGCTCTCTTTCTCTCCTTCTCCATTTGATCTTGCTCTTTGTTAAAGAGCCATAAGATCGTGTCACTATTGTGTGGAGACAACTCCTCTTCAGAGAATCCTCTGGAGAGTAGGAAAGTGATCCTTTCTCTCCTGAGCTGCAGATCAGCTTCTCTTTCTTTTCTCAGCCTTTCTTCTTCCAAGGCCAACCTTGCAGCTTCTTCTTTTTGCTGTCTTTGCAGCAAGGTTGCCTTTTCAAGCTCTATCAGCTCCTCTAATGGTAGCAGGAGTACATCTTCCGAAGCAGCCACTAGACTGACAAGTCTATCAATTACCTCCACCCTTCTTCTATTGTTGATTGCCTCTTGGTTGGCTGCAGCTGCTTTTGAACTTGCAGCTAACAGTTTCCCAGTTGGCAGTCTTCCTTTCCTTTTAAGTTTCTCCAACCTTTCTTCTTCCTGAAGCTCTTCCGAAGTCATCTTCCTTTTGCCTTTAATGTCTTCGGAAGTGCTAGACTTTGGTGGTTCTTGGGTAGAAGATTCAGGTTGGATGGTGGAGGTAGGAGCTGAGGTCAATGCAGATGTAATAGCTAGTGGTTGGCTGAGAAAGTCCTCCCTATTTACCTCAGATGCAAGTTCCAGAATTGCATCTGTGACTATTAGATAATCCGAAAGAGAGAACAATCCTTCCGCAGCAGCAATTTCAGCTTCGGAAGTTTGTGTTGGTTCTTCCGAAGCTTCAAATTGTGCTTCGGAAGCCTGTGAAAACACACCTTCTGTCCCAACTGTTTCAGTTGCTGGGCCATCAGTCCTAGTTTCCCCTTCGAAATCAATCTCAGGTTCCACTTGGGCCTTAGGTTGACCAACTTCCTCAACAGTGGTAGGAGGTGCATTCAACCTCTGAAGCTCTTGAGCTCCAAAGTAAATCACAGACATATCTGGACTGGGTTGATCAATTAGGGACTCTAAAAGGAACTTGTTGAAGATCCTATTTAGATCCTGAAGCATCCTTTGATCCACTTGAAACACAACTGGAGGAGGCTCAGGGAAGATGGCAGCTTGTTGTCTTGGACTCAAAGAAGTAAGAGCTTGACCAATGGAATCCTGTCTTTGGCTTTGTTCCTCAACATTCTCCCCCTTTTTGGTAGCATCATCTTGAGAGGTAGATGAGCTAGAGGAAGAGGTCAAGGAGACTTGAACTGGTACATGCCTAACAGATCTCTCAATCTGTTTCTCAGCTAGTTGGACCTTGAGACTTTCAATCTCAAGTTGCTGAGTGGCAGACCTATCCTCTAAAGTCTTAACCTTTGATTCAAGGTTTGAGACTTTAGAAAGTAGGTCTCTTATTGTGAGTTGCATTCTTCCCTCATCTTCTTTTGAAGAATCACGGGGAGATGAGGTAACATACCTAGTATGTTCATCCTCACCACCAGATGTGGTTTCTTGGCACCCTGGTTTCCCTTGCACAATGATGTCTCTTTCAGAGGCATCATAGGGCATGGTTGCCGTAGATTCAGTCTGACTATCGTTACCACTGTCCTGAGGATCCAATGAGGCTCCTTCAGTAGTGGCAGCTGAATCTACATGAGTCCCCTCCACATCAGTGGGACTCACCTCAGTAGGGCTTTGCTGGTGTGGGCTAGAGACAAGAGGTTTCTCTAGGCTCTGTTGATCCTTAATAGGGTGTAGTGGATCAACTTCATCGCCTTTGAGAGACATAGTCTCTTCACCAGCTCCGGTCAATAGGTCAGTAAAAGAAAAGGAATGAAGACCTAAGGACCCGGGACTTTCATCAATGTCAAAAGGCATTGAGCTGTCCCTTGGTGGCTGCTCAGGGGAGTATAGAGACTCACCCTGAGGGCTATCAGCTGGGATTATGGGCTCATGGGTCTGAGACTGAGGAGACTCAAGACCCATATTGAGGTCAATAGTGAAGGATTGGTGGACCTCTGGCTGAGTGGGAGCCCCTTGTTCCACTCTAGCCTTTTTGGTTTGAAGAGGAGGGGCTTGTTCAATCAGAGTAGATTGAACAAGGGTTCGTTTGGTACGTCTCTGGTAGGTGACAGTGATTGGAGGAGAAGGTAGATTTGGAATGGTGAGGGTAGTTGCTGGTGTGGGTTCATCACCTGTGGGGTTAACAGGGATGTCACCAGGAGCCATTGGCTCAATCATACCTGGAAGTAGTGCGGTATCCCTTCCAGTGTAGTTGGTAGACACTCTCTTCAAGACTTTGAAGATGGTCGGCCTCATTTGGGTAGCAGACAGAGCAGCTGCACAGACAAGCTTACCCTGATCTAGCTCGCAGTTGATTATGTGCTGTAGAAATCTGGGATACATAAAGAATGTGTCCCATTGCAGATTTCCCATGAGGTTAATCAGCACAAACCTGGAGTAGTTGAAGCGCAGGCCTTGTACCAACCCATGAACTAGACACCCGAGTTCATAGGGAATTTGATCCCATCCCCCGGATTTGTTAGATAGGCAGTGAAGAACCACATGTAGCAGGAACTTCCACTTGTAGGAGAAGTTGAATTTGTAGACTGTAGACCTGGTTACATCTCCACCGTATCCCATTTGGAGATAAGAGTTATCTAACTCAGATTTGGGGAATTCCGTCGGTGCGCCTTCATCATGGAGCTCAAGATGCTCCCTGATGATTTGTTCAATAATGACCAACTCTTGGCCACAAACACTTGACCTGATAGCACGAACCCCATTTAGGGTTTCAATCCGACCATTTGCCCAAAATTCGGACATTTGGTTGGTGTAAATGGTAGGGTTTACGGTCAGTGCTGTGTAGTATGAAGATTGGGCTAAGAAAGAGATAATATCAGAGAAGTCAGCATCCCTTGAAGAGTCAAGGAGTGCGACCTGGTTGTGCTGAGGGTTTAGAGCCATTTGAGAAAGATAGCAGAGGAAAAGTTCTGAGAGAGGTAAATTGGAGAAGAAGAAACCTTTTAGGGCAGTGAATTTGGTAAAAAGAGTGTAAGTGATTAACCGGAAGTATTTAAATGGGTGAAATGGCGGTTTAAAGGGTGGTTTGGATAAGATGATGTGAGGGTTCAGAGGATGATGTGACAGGGGCGGTAAGGTTAAGCCATATAAATAATCCGACATCATTAACAAAATCTTTACTTTTTACAGAGTGGGGCCCAAAAGATTTCCGTTACACAGTAAAATCTTTCTTCCGAGTATAAGGTATTTCCGAAGGTAAAGTTCTTCCGAAGGCAAATGTACTTCCGAAGGTAAATAAATTGCTTCCGAAGATACATGTTGCTTTCAAGTGGAGAGTATTAAGTGCTTCGGAAGTAGATCTGAGATAACCTCAATCGCTTCTTCCGAGAAGAAAATTATCCTATGAGAAATTTGCTTCGGAAGTTATACTGGATATCTTCCGAAGGCAAGTTTCTCTTCGGAAGAACTTATACTTAGTAAATAAGAAAGGATCTTTTGTAACAGGGCTTAGATTGTATTGACATAAGACTTTACATATTGAAAAGGTTTTCAATTGAGATTAACTAGTCAATGTTTATCATCCCAATAGCTGTAAGAGATATTTAAATCTTTGTTCATCAAATGCTTTGGTGAACAAATCAGCATATTGTTCATTTGAATCAACTTTGATTAGTTTTATAAGATTTTTCTCATGAATATCTCTAATGAAATGATACCTGATGTCAATATGCTTTGTCTTTGAGTGCTTTACTGGATTTTCAGTGATGGATATAGCACTGTTGTTGTCAATGTGGATAGGAGTGCTCATGAAGTTGAATCCATAGTCAATCATCTGGTTTTGAATCCACAGCAGCTGAGCACAGCAACTTGCAGCAGCAATGTATTCAGCTTCAGCAGTTGATGTAGAGACACAGGATTGCTTTTTGCATTGCCATGAGATGATCCTTCCACCAAGAAATTGACATCCACCTGATGTTGATTTCTTGTTGATGTTGCAGCCACCATAATCACTATCAGAGTAACCATAGAGATTAAAATCACTATTTCTTGGATACCAGAGACCTAACTTAGGTGCTCCTTTGAGGTATCTGAGGATTCTCTTGACAGCAATTAGGTGAGACACCTTTGGAGCAGCCTGATATCTTGCACAAATGCAGGTTGCAAACATGATATCAGGTCTACTTGCTGTGAGATACATCAGAGAACCAATGATTGCTCTATACTGATGTTGATCAGTATCCTCCCCCTCAGAATCAGGGCATAAATCATGGTTTCTGGGTATGGGCGTCTTTGCTGCTTTACAATCCTTCATATCAAATCTCTCTAAGATATCATTGACATACTTAGATTGATTGATGAAAAACCCTTCCTTCAGTTGCTTTACCTGAATTCCAAGGAAAAAGTCCATTTTTCCCATAGAACTCATTTCGAACTTCTTCTTCATAATGCTCTCAAAGTCTTTGCACATTTGGTCATTTGAAGAACCAAATATGATGTCATCGACATAGACTTGAACTAGCAAAATGTCTTTCCCAGACTTTCTGATGAAGAGAGTCTTGTCAATGGTTCCTCTAGTATAACCATTCTTCAGAAGAAATTGAGACAATGTCTCATACCACAGCCTAGGTGCTTGGTGCAGCCCATATAGAGCTTTATCCAACTTGCACACATAGTTTGGATGCTGTGGGTCTTCAAATCCTGGAGGCTGGCATACATAGACTTCCCTATCTATATCCCCATATAGAAAGGCACACTTGACATCAAGCTGGTAGACAGTGAAATTCTTGGATGCAGCATAAGCAAGGAAGATCCTAACTGCCTCAAGTCTTGCAACAGGTGCAAAGACATCAGTATAATCAATTCCTTCCTCTTGAGTGTATCCTTGAACCACCAATCTTGCCTTGTTTTTGATAATCAAGCCTCTGTCATCTCTTTTGTTTCTGAAAACCCACTTGGTGCCTATAGGTACTTGACCAGATGGTAGCGGACATAGGTTCCAAACCTTTTGTCTTTTGAATTGAAGCAGCTCCTCTTGCATTGATTCAACCCAGCTACTATCCTTTAAGGCATCTTCCACCTTCTTGGGTTCCATTTGGGATAAGAAGCATGAGTACAAGCAGACATTCCCATTGTGAGTTTGTCCCCTTGTTCTCACACCCTCAGAGACTTCCCCTATGATGTTTTCAGCTGGATGAGTATTGTGAATTCTGAGTCTTGGAATCACCTCCAGTTGCAAAGATAGGTCCAAGTTGGACATATTTTGCTCTGGAGCTTGAATACTTGGTCCAGCTGTTGTTTCAATCTCATTCAATGAGGACTGATTGAATGAAAGAGAAACATCATCATTTCTTTGCTGTGAAGCATCATTAACAGTTGCCTGTTCCTTCAAAATGCTGCTTCCATCAGCTTGGTGTTGTGTAGGATCACCTGAGGAGACTGAAGATCATCAGGTGAATCCCTTGTTGAAGTTCCACTATTTCTTGAAATGGTTATACTGTCAGATCTTTCAATAGTGGGAACTTGATTTGTTGTTGTTCTTCGAGAACTTGGGACAGGTCTGGGGAGCTCAAATAGTTGATCTTCATCAGAATTGCCTTGAGCACCTGTTCCAGCTGAAACATTCTCACAAGATGGTTTAGAATAGTTTGGAAACAATTCTAAATCAAAAATATGATCAGGGCCATTCCCCTAACACAAGAAGTGTGCTCATTAACTACAATGTTGGAGGATTCCTCAAATTGTTGGTTTTTAATATTATAAACCCTGTAAGCTTTAGAATGGGAGGAATATCCAACAAAGATAGCATCATCTGACTTTTTAGCAAATTTTGCCAAATTGTCTTTTGTGTTAAGTATGGTACACCTGCTGCCAAAGGACCTTAGAAAGCCAATGAACGGTGGCCTCTTGTTCCATAGCTCATAAGGGGTCTTTCCATGTGGCTTTACTACAAGAACTCTGTTCTGCACATAGCATGCAGTGCTGACTGCCTCTGCCCAGAATGTTAGAGGCAGCTTTGAATCAGCTAACATAGTCCGAGCAGCCTCAATAAGTGTCCTATTTCTCCTCTCAGCAACACCATTTTGTTGAGGAGTTCTAGGAGCACTGTATTGTCTGGCAATCCCTTTTGAGTTACAGAATGAGTCAAGAACAAAGTTCTTAAACTCAGTCCCTTGATCACTTCTAATTATTTTAACCTTGTGATCAACTTGATTTTCTATTTTAAGAATAAAAGATTTTAAAGTTTCAGCAGTTTCATCTTTAGTTCTTAAAAAGAATACCCATGTAAATCTAGTAAAATCATCAACTACCACAAGGCAATATGATTTCCTTCCAATGCTCATTATACTTGTGGGACCAAATAGATCCATGTGCAATAAGTGTAATGGAGTAGTGATAGAGTTAACAACTTTGGATTTATGAGAAGACCTGTGTTGTTTTCCTTTCAGGCAAGCAACACAGTTATCTTTGCAGAAAAATTCCTTTTTAGGCAAACCATGTACCAAGTTATTTTTAGCCAATTTATTCATTGTCTTAAAATTGACATGACACATTCGTTTATGCCATAGTGTTGACTCATCACTATCAGCTTTGGAAAGAAAGCATGATACTTCTCCCATTGGGGAAGCATTGTTCATATCAAGCTTGTACATATCCCTTCTCCTGGGAGATCTAAGAAGCACCAATTCCTGAGGAATTGTCATCCCAGGTTTGAGGATGATGCACTCATGTTCTGTGAAAAGCATTTGATGCTTTTGATCACAAAACTGAGAAACACTTAACAGGTTGTGTTCAAGCTGTTTGACAAAATTAACTTTGTCAACTTTTAACTTTCCGTTGGATATACTTCCTCTGCCAGAAATATATCCTCCGGCCTCACCTCCAAACTGGACAGGACCTCCATCATAATGTTGAAATTATTGAAGGAGAGATCTGTTCCCTGTCATGTGCCTAGAGCATCCACTATCTACAATCCAAATGTTGTTATTCTTGTCATATGGATGTCCCTGCACATAAGGTGAGATTATTAGTTTTGATTGGAAACCCAAGCCTTATTGGTCTTGGGTTCTTCCAATGAGAGTGACATGATTGAACCAAAATTTATGCATGGGGGTTCAATGGATGTCTTTGAAGAAGAGGTTTGGGCTACAACATCTTCCTTGATCTTCCATTCCATCCCTTGGTTGATCATAGAAGATGAGCTTGATGAAGTTTTTGTAGCTTGGCATTCTTCCGAAGCTTCTTTCTTTTCGGAAGAGACCTTCACCACCTTTTCTTCTGAAGCAGTCTTCTTCTGGGATGGTTTCAAGGGGACTCTTTTGTGAGTCTTTGCAGCTTTCACTTCCGAAGCCTTTTTCCTCTCGGAAGAAGAGTTTTCTTCCGAGACAAGCCTTGCTTCGGAAACAAGCCTTCCCTTTTTCATCACTTGAACCATTTGATATGGTCCAAATGTGAAACCTTCCCTGACTCCTTCTCTTTTAACATTATTTGCATAATGTGTGCTAGCAGGATTGTAGTAACAATCTTTAGCCATGTGGTTTTGCAGACCACACATTATGCATGCAATGTTAATTTTCTGGGAATTGGAGGGTTGCTGTTTCTTGTTCTTTTTCTCCTCATCAGCAACCTTTCCCTTTAACTTCTGATCCTTTGGTAGGATAGGAGTACTGGTACTATACTCCTTTCCTGAATCAGAAGGTCCAACCACCTGGAATCCTGCTGATATGAATACACCCTTTTGCTTTGGGTCTATCTTCAGCTTGGATTCAGCCACCTTCTTGGCAGTTTTTCTGGCTGCTTTAGCCCTGCTTCTTCTGGCTTTGGTGGTCAGGGTTTGATCATCATTTGTCTGGGAGGGCTCAATTACCTGTTCCTTCCCTGTGATGGTCATGGTTTCCACAGTTGCATCACTCTTTGACTCTTTACAAGGTGGGTCAACAGATGGAACCTCTTGCTCTTCAGTACCACATCTTGGTTGTCTAATAGACTCATAAGAGTGTGGTGGAGCAATTTCATTGGTTCCCAACCCACTTTTGTTTTGATAGCAAAGTTTGGAGTGAGAGGATGATGAAAGTATGGCTTGGAAGTTTTGCTCAGCAATAGCATACTTCCTGGCTTGAGCCTCAGCTGTGACAAGCTGGGCTTGAGCCTCAGTCAATTTGGATATTAAATCCTTGATTTGAGTCTTGTAGTTGGTGTGTTCATGTTTTAAAAGAGATACAGTTTTCTCTAACTCCTCAATTTTCTTTTGGTAGTCAGATTCAGCCCTTTTAAAGTCAGATTTTAGCACATTTAAAGACTCAATATCGGATTTAATTTCCATATTGTAGTCCTGGTACAACTTAACCTTAGCAATGCAAGCAGGGGTACAGAGATGTTCATATACCTTGTTTTCATCTGTTCCTGCCATGAGTGCTTGAGCAGGAGTCACATCTTGAACCATAAAGCTCCAGTCAACTTCTTGAGCCATAGCTGCAGTTTCAGTTGACTTCCCATTGGGCTTTGGTGTAGAAGGATGTGTGGAGGCCTGTGAGGTTCCCGGGTTGGACTTGGGAGCCTTGCATTCCCTTGCAAAATGGCCAAGCTGGTTACAGTTGTAACACTTAGCCTTGCTTTTGTCAAACCCAAACTTGCTAGTGATTGGGTTTTGAGGGAATTGCCTTCCAGTTCTCTTAAAGAACTTCTTCGCTCTGTAGGTAAGGAGAGCCATTTGCTGGACAATGTCCACATACTCTATGTCATCTGGACTGAAGCACTCAAGATCATCAAAGCAAAACTGATGATCATTGGAGTGTCCACTCCCTGAGACAAACGCACAGCCCTCCTGAAAGGAGCTTTGCTGAGCTTGATGAGACCTTGGAGTCTCAGGGAATGTAATATAGGCCCAGATGAACAAGATGGCTGCTGGGTGTATGACAGGTACTGCTGAGACTGGGAGATACCTGAGCTTTCAGCAACCATTAAAGCGTTGCTAGCAGGAAGGCTCAAGGGTCTGCTTGCTTGGTGACCCTTCTTACTTTCCATTTCCAAACGGTATCTATCAAGGATCCCATAAAGTTCGGTCATGGTGAGAGTGTTTAAATTCTCTGCTCTCTTAATGGAGACACAGTAGAAAGTCCACTCATTGGGTAGAGCACTCATGAACTTTCTGGTAAGGTCTCTAAGTTCTTGAGTGATTCCCACAGATTGGAGGGAGGAGATAAGATCCATATACCTGAAATATTGCTGGCTAAAAGTTTCTCCAGCAACATAGGTGAAGTTCTCAAACTGCTGCTTCAGTGAGTCCTTCTTTGAATCATTAGAGCTCGAGTACATTTGAGCAAGTGCATCAAAGAGTTCTTTGGCTGACTTACAATGCTCAAACCCCACCATGATGGAGTTTGGGATTGCAGTCATGAGAACAGTCATAGCATTGCTGTCAATGTCAAGCTTCTTCCTGTCTTCATCGGAGTAGTCTTCAACAGCCTTCTCGATCATGGCACCGTTTCCACCAGCAACTTTTGGCTTGTACGGGCCATTAACGATGGACTGCCACATCTTGCTATCCTGGTATCTGATGAAGCCTTCCATTCTTCTGCTCCAAGACCTGAAGTTTTCAGGATCGATGATGGGAGCTTTGGTCATCGTTCCCATTTCAACTTCAGATTTGATGAGGGCCATTCTTGAGTGAGGTATAAGGAGGAGTGAAAAACTGGTTGATTAGGATGGTAAGATCTCACAATCAAGAGCCTAAAAAGCTCTGATACCAATTGCAGGATCGGGTTTTGTCACTTAACACTTCTAATTCTCTCAAACTCACTTATAATATCACTCAAACAAGATGAAGCAATGCCTTTAACAAGAGTTGATAATAATATAATAAGTAATCAAAGCAACAAGCAGGAGTATTTTCAAGGTACTTGTATATATTACTTCTCAACTCAAGATTACAAGACACTTACAAGCATAGAACATGAGTTACAATGAGAAACTATATATACTAGATCCTACAGCCGGTTATACTTGATACCAGCTGGAAACCTACGACTAAAGCATATACTACAATGCTATAGTTAAGGTATCTTAGATAAAGTATTATCTAAGATATGGTAGTCATGACATGTCCATGACTTACCTTTTGTCACCAACTAAAGATGGCAACTGTACTTAACATAAAAAGGTAAACAGTAGATTAAAGTATGGTCAACTACATGACTTTTGAGAAAACGCCATGCAGTATATCAGAGATTTGCAGCGGACTGTCAGACAGACCATACTTATGTCTACTGGATAATAGAAGTGTCTTCCGAAGGTTAACTGGCTTCGGAAGAACAAGTTCTTCCGAAGCCACTTACACTTCGGAAGATGCTTCTATGCTTCCGAGGCTTTAATGACTTCTTTATACTTCGGAAGTTGACTTCAGAACTTTGTCTTCAAGTCTTGATTCTTCGGAAGTAGCTTCTTTACCTTCGGAAGTTGGAGTTCTCCTTCGGAAGTGTATTTTACACTTAAACTTCGAAAGAGCTCCTTCTTCCTTCGGAAGTCCCACACTTGGCTTCGGAAGTCCTTTGTATGTTGTACTCAAAATCTTCTAAGTGATATGGTTTTGGTTGCAACAGCCTCTCTTGATCCAACACTTAACTTAATGAAGTTCTCATGCGAATGGCCCATGCGAATGGACCACACGCATGAATAACTTCATACGATTGACTCAGTCGCAAGACTGAACCAGGAGACTGGATCAGTCGTATGATTAACACATAAGATTGGCTCAGTCGCACGACTGAACACTCAGTCGTGCGGATGAATCAACCGCATGGTTCAATCGCACGACTGAACCATACTTATGGTTCAGTCGCCCGAATGAACAATACTAACCTATAAATACAACCCAATTCGTGGAAAAACGTAAGCATTCATTCCATTACGACTCCAAACGTACCCTAGCCGTCCAGAAGCCTCCCAATTCGTTCTCCAAGTTCACAGAACACATTAGATCGATTCTCAATCGACTTCTAACGTTAGTTTCAATTCTTGATTGATTCTTCGTGTGTTCTCACTGATTGGATCGCCAATCAAATAGGATTCCGCACTATTTGATCTGGTTTACACGCTAATCACTAGGTATTTAGTTCAAATAACAGGTCCTAACAAAAGTCTACAATCGTAGAACCTCAGAACATTGCCAAAAGTATGGATATGGAGGCCTCACCATCCTCACTTGCAGTTGTCCATACTCAACAAGCTCCTCAGGCGACATCAATGTGGATGTCTTGGTTCAAGTTTATTTGAGTAGGAAATCCTAAGGGCTATGTCTACCCCATCCTACCCTGCTAGCAACCCAGTAGTAGAATAGAGGTATGACACTAATAGAAAAGCCCTAGTACTTTCTAGATCTCAGGGGCAATAAGAAGTATTCAGTTTTCAAACCCTGAGATGCTATAAGAGTTTTCTTTTAGTTGACCTGCCACTTGCCAACCCAAGTAATAACATGCAAGCTAAAAGGTTAGCTGAGAGAATCCAATTGAGGGTGCTTAAAAAGTTCAAGAGAAGATCAAAGCTATATAGACAGAAGCTAGCATGAAAAACTATTGGTAAATTGGATATTGAGGCAGATCCTAAGATTAGCTTCAAAGAAAAAACCTTAGTTTAAGGCTAAAAGTTGACCATATGAACCTTGAGACTAGAACTACTTCACACCCAGTACCCTCAGTGAGACACCAACTCGTGAAGATGTCTCATAGTCTCTCCTTAGCCAGAGCTCAAGTATTGCACCAAGTGATGAATATCAAAGCTCTCTCCATCCTGAGTCACATAGTCCAGTGATTGACAAAGGGAAGAGAATCATGACCTCTGAGAAGATTAAGGAGGAGAAAAGGGATAAGAAGAGGAAAGCAAGGGGAGAGAGAACGAGTGAGACCCCCAACTTCATGCAAGCTGCAATCAGGGCTGCCCCTAGGCCAAACACTCAGGAGGATGAGTTAACGGCAGTCATATTGAATTATCTAGGGTCTAGGAACTACAACATTGATTAAATAATCTCTCTTCTCTTTGATGAGTTAAATGAATTGGCTGACAATGAAGTGTTAAAAAAGAGGAATGAGGCTGAGGCTGTAGAGTTGCTCCTCAAGATTAAGGAAGAAAAAAAAAGAATAAATACTTTACAAAGCTCCTGTCATCTTTCCAGTTCAAAAAAGTCCTAAAGTAGATGTTATGGCAGTTGAACAGGAAACTCAAGTAGGTAGGGAACAAGATAGACAAGACATGAAAACCTACCTGGGGTCTCTGTCAGGTAGCAGACCTACTTCCCTTTTCAAGTGAGTACGTAGAATATGAGTATCTCAAGCAGCTAGAGGAAGAAGTGTTATAAGAAAAGAAAGTTGCTAAGAGGAAGATAAGGGAAGAGGCTGTTAAGTCAAGAGCCACCATCCGAGCCAATCAAAAGAAGTATGCTACATATTGAAGATGGTGAGCTTCTTGAAGCTGTATGGGTTCTCTAGAAGGAGACTTGGTCCAATGTCTCTATCCACTATGGATGAGCATATTAGAGTGATCAAGTAGAAGATTAAGAAGGATGAGGTGGTAGACTTGCATTCTCTACCAAGTTAGGCTACACCTAAAGCTGAGATCAAGGTTGAACCCCAAGAGACAACATAACCTGGATCTTGTGCTGCATCTTACCCAACTTTATTTTTTAACCTACAACAGGGTCCTGAACCTTCTTCTTCTGAACATGTGAAAGAAAATGACCCAACTGAGAACGATAAAGAAGGAACATTTGATACTCAAGACCAACCTTCTCAGTTAAATATAAAAAAGGATAAATATGGCCATCAGAAGGGACAAGAAGAAAAAAAAATCCAAGGCATCCACCTCTACAACTCAGGATGGGTCAGAACATCCTGAATGTGATCAAGAAGAGTCTACTCAACCAACTCCACTTCAAGTAAAGCCTCTTGCTGCTAAGAGACCCATCTTATATTGGGCCTATACTACAAACCCCAGACATATGGTATTTCACTAGTAATCAAGGGGTCAAGATGTATACTTCTAGCAAAACATTCTTGACTTCCTCTACATGATTTCTTTGATATGAGAAGATACTTTGAGAGTCTGAGGAATACAGACCAACTAATGAAGAAGGGAACGATCTTGATTCTGATGAGTACTATTAACAAATGAAGATCATGAGTTAAAGTTATCATCACGTTTTAGTAGCATCAGCATAGGGAAGTATATAAGAGTTACTTGGAGGCTGATGCAACCAAAGAGCACTTAGCATGCACACTGAAGTACAAAGGAAGTTACTTCGGAAGATTAGACAAAAGCACTAAGAAATTCTTCAAGTGTCAAATCTTTCGAAACCAAAAGACCATTTCTTTTGAAGCCAAAGATGAAGTCTTCTGAAGCTTCAAGATGTCACACCCCAACCTTGACGGCGGAAACGTCGAGAAGTGAGAGTTAAGATCGTTCACAACCACATAACGCTATTATTAAATCCACATATATTATTCATAAGTTTCAAAGGTACATTACAAACATAAGTCTCAAATTAAGAAGACATAATAAAAAGTATAACAAGCTCATTCATTTAATTAACTAGGTCCATTCCTAGGTGTGAACAACTTCAAAAGTGGCGATCAAGCTTGAGTATTTCCTGAAGCATGTTAAAAATAAGGGTCAACATAATGTTGGTGAGATTTCCATAGTTTTCAATACATAAGTATATAAAAGATGGCAATTCATGTTGTAAGTTAGACAACAAAGTAACTAGGGATGTAAGACAGAATGCACAATCAAACCTCGACAAAGTTTTACAAGTCTCAAACGTTTA
Organism: Flaveria ramosissima; assembly: GCA_025215565.1. Lineage (NCBI taxonomy): Eukaryota > Viridiplantae > Streptophyta > Magnoliopsida > Asterales > Asteraceae > Flaveria > Flaveria ramosissima. Next base: position 50,727,651 of record CM046043.1, read on the forward strand.
CAAGTATATACGATTAGCTAAGTGTACTTGGATCAACCAAGCAGGCTTGTCTGGCCCATAGATCTATGACTTCGCTAGGCTAGCAATAGTTAATGATTGTACATATATTCGACATTACATGGTAGCCACAAAGATCAACTAACCACAACATAAAAGTGAATTGCCATAAATTTACAAGAATCAAACGTTTTACAAGTGCAACGATTATAAGGTAACATGTTTCACCCCAAAGTGTGAAAATATTAAAAAGGGGTATAGAAATACTCACTTGATCAAATACGTATAGAATGACGATTAATAAGAAATATAATAAGCAACGATCCAATGTAATGTTTCACAATGCACCTAAAATATAAATATATTTACAAGGTTTAAGTTTATTTATAACAAGCTTGACGTTTTAACGAGAACTAGGGTTTTAGGTGAAATTTGGTATTTAGAGGTTTTATTAATTACATTAAATAATAAAAGAAAAGATATATATACAAGTTAAGCATTTTAGTTTAAAAAAAATGTAGGAAACCATTGTAACACAACTTAGTTACAAAGTTCAGTAACATGTATAACTTTTAAATTTACCCTCATTTTATACAACAATATATGCTTATTATTTAAATAAACAACAACTTTTAAAGTCTATTTTATTATGAAAAATATTTTATATAATTTATTTGACTAACAAGAATTTAGCAAAACAATATTTTAAGTCTAACTTATAATAAAATAACTTATTTATACAAATAATGATTCTATAAGTTAAACAATATTTAAGGTCCAATTTATAAGAAAATAAATTAATTATATTGTTTGTCTATAACATATAATAAAATGTAAAGACATCTTATGAAATAAATTAACAGAAAATAGTAGGGTGTCTAAAAAAATAACAAGTTCACAACTTGATTTTTGTAAATTTCTAGAAAAAAAAATCTGAATTAAAACAAAGGCTAAATAGCCTTAAAATTAAAAGAGGAGGTCCCCCGGGTTCGAACCAAGGACCTCTTGTTTAGAAGCCCACGATGTTACCACTTGAACCAGGCCTCAGCCGCATTTAGAACTGGTGTTAAAAACTTATATTCATTAGACACAAGACCCACTGAAATCATCCAAATTGCATAAACCCTAATTTGAAAACAAATCCAATCGAAGCATGAAACGATAAGGATCACTGAAATAAACATGGAGCTTTTTTTCCCATGTATATTCGAACATATAGGCATGATCAATTACCTAGTAGATGCTTGAAATCGATGCTGCAGATTGAAGAACGATCGCGATCAAAGTTGAATTCGTTTTGTATACAAACGACGAAAGAAACCAAATTAAACCCGTGGGCTGCTTCGTGTGTCGTCCTTGATCGAAAACCCTCAATCAATTGAAGTTTAAAATGCTCGAAAGGTAGTTTAAGATGTAGTTGCAGGTTCACGCCGAGAGGCGTATTCGTACAACTTTGTTTGTGCGATTTCAGGTACAATTGGAAGGTGTGAAAGATTAGGAATGGTAAGATGATTGTCTAGGTTCGATTAATTAGACTTTAGTTATGGTTTATTGCTCAAACGGCTCTATGATTTAAGGATGTTTTGGTTTCGTGGTGTGAATGCTCATTACAACACTTTAATCGAATTAAAGTGTGTTGATAGGTTTGATTCATGAACTTGAAACGGTTGGGAACGGTTTTTAGCTTCGAAACCAAGAGATTTTGGTGCTTAAAAGTTCGCCAGAGTGTCGCCGGCGGCAACCGGAGTATGACGGTGGGAGGGAGGAATTTGGGCTCATTTTCGAAAATTACACAAATGGCCCCTTTGGTTTTGACTTTATCATTTCATGTGAGAAACTTATGTTTCAAGTTCCTAAATTGACAATAAAGCCCCCTAGACTTCTTTTAAACCTTTTTAAGTTTATTAAATTTTACAAGTTGTTATTATTGATAATAATATGATTATTATTATTTTTCTTAGTTATTATTATTATTATTATTATTATTATTATTATTATTATTATTATTATTATTATTATTATTATTATTATTATTATTATTATTATTTAATATGTAATAATTAACATTATCAACTTCCAATTTAAGACAAATTTAAAGAAATAAACATAAATAACTCATCACTTTAAATAAAATAACAACAATGGTCCTTACAAGAATTTAACAAGTTAACTTTTATTTAACTAAAAAATTCAAGATGTTACAGTCTCCCCAACTTAAAAGAATTTCGTCCCGAAATTAAGAATGAAATTTAAACGAACAGGAGACTTATGATGAAAGATAAAGTGTACCAACGGACTGTGGTTGGCGTTTGATTACGGGTGAGATGCTTCACTTTGCGAATTTTGGAATTTTACACCATGCATCCAAATTTGAACTCTTCCAGTGGGATGCGAAAGTTATCATTGACAAACTAACTCTTTGAGATTTGACACATGAAACGTTGGAAAACGATAATGAGTTCCTGATGTATATTAGACTTATAAGTCACACTTCTCCCATCATCTGGAATGAAATTGTAATAAGTGACGTCTTGAAGCCAAATAAGAAGGAAATAACAATATCCCGTAATTGTATGAAAGTTTGACCGTCGGAATTTAAGAATCCCAAGTATCACTATATAATGACACAAGCTTAACGCATATTTGGTGAAAACGTATCGCTCTTCCGGTTAAACCGTCGGGTTAAGAATGATACGATATGCCGAGATTTTGAGCTGGGTTCCCAAAGATGATTAGAGGCATTGCTAATAACAGAAAGTGAATCGATCATCAGAATTAACGATCGATGTTTAACGACACACCACGATAACCGACTATTTGAGGTAAGTACGAGTCAATTTCTCAACTCGTTATCTCACATGAGTCAATATGAAATGCGCGAAAGTAGCCAATCGGTCAATAATACACCAAATGACATCCAGAAATACAAGACAATTTGAACATATACCAAGCTACGTCAACATTTCCTTTATGCCGAACCATGAATACCAATCGCGGAAATTCATGATCCTTTTTGTCCACATCGAAATGAATGTAATAGCAAATCTTGTGAGTCGCAATCAAGATAGAGATTTAGATATTTTCAAGATTAGGAGTTCAAGGTTAACCAAAATAATGGGAATTGCATTTTTAATTATGGGTAAAGAGTTAAACAAAGATGTCGTTCATGATCGGATTGGAATTTAAATAATTCAGAATATCAACGATAAAGGCAATGACAAATAGTTTTCCTAGTACGGCTTGCACACGCGGTTCATCAAACCCATGAACATAACCATACATTGCTATAACCAGAAAGGCGTGACATAAATTTATAATAGATTTATCTTGTACGAAAGATTGTTTTAGGAGTGTTATCATCGTGCAATTAGTTTTGATAATAACTCAGAATGTAGATCGATAAAAAAGTTCCATAAAGCTAGATCAAATGTCAAATTGAAACATAAAAGCGTGAGAGAAGAAATCGATTAAAATTTAAATGTTCCAGGCTTGGAACTAGGGTTACCCTAAAGTAACAACGACCCCTTTTGGGTTCAAGATTCATGCTTTAGCTTGACCGGCTGGAACACTATCGTTGATAAATCAGATAACGGTGTTCACCCTTCAAGTTATTACATGTTTCTTGTCAATTGAAGTCTTAAAACCTCGGTAAGTTTGAGATCAAGGAATGGGAATACTCACCAAGATGTGGTTATCACTCCTAGCTTGGTGGTGTATTTCCCAAAGTATGACTCTTAACTACCAAACGAGAGCTTGATCCTAACTCATTGTTGAGGATCCACAAGAATAAAATGAGGCAACTTACCATTAAGGTAAGGATAATCACTCCTATCTCAACAGTGAAGTTTTATAGAAATAAAATATAACAAAACGAAAGGTTTCATCAAAGGACGGAATTCACTCCTACTTTGATAGGGTCATTTCATTTGAGGAAAAAAAATACCATTCATAAATTTTTTAAACGGGTGATATTATCATCAAGGTATGGATTTCACGCCTATCTTGATGATTGAATTTCATAATAACAAGAAAACAATCGAGAACTGACCTTTATCACCAAAGTACGGGGTCCAATCCTATTTTGGTAGGGTCATTTCATTCGTGAAATACGACTTCCAAAGGTAAATGATTGAAATCTGTCCTCAAAACAAGGAAATCACCCCGATTCAGAGGATGAGATTTCACAATACAAAATTTAAAACCATCATCAAGATACGAAATTTTACTCCTATTTTAAGGAGGTAATTCCATTTGTAAAATACGAGTTCATAAAAACAAGAGGAAATCGTCATCAAGGTATGAGGTTCACTTCTTTCTTGACGATAAGATTTCATAAGAACAATGATAGTGACTAGATAGTCATCACCAAAGTAAGGGAGTCACCCTTGTTTTGATAAGATAGAATCATTTAGGGGATACGAGTGTCCTTAGTCATTAGTTGACTTGCGGACTCTTGCATTGCCTACGATGCGAAACGGTTTGAAGTTTTTATAAAGCTCGACTTAGCAAACGAAGAGAATATCGGCTAGAAATTCAGAAACTTCAAATTATATCAATGTGACATTAACAGGAAAAGAAAATCATGATTGCTAGGATTAAGGTTAATGTTCGGGATAACGGAGTTAATTGTGTTAGGTTCTCAAATCTTGAATGGTTTAAGTCAGAAAAACAAGATCAATGACGAAAATGATACAACATAATAATGAGATGTAAACGTTCGGTTCAAAATAAAAGGGAAATGCATTGACTTCTCAAAGTGTTACGTCAACCACAACTTTACGGTAGACATGCGTACCTATCAGCGAACACCCATCCCATGAGTTCCAGGTCAGATAAACGGATCCAACGGTCGAATCAAATTTATGTGTATACCTTGCCTAGACAAGGTATCCCAGGATGCAGGTATTCCACCTTTCGGCATTGCATGATTTTAGTTATGGGACACACTATAAGGACATTTGAAAACCCTAAGTAACAATTTTAAGTTTAAAAATAAACATTCGGTTTTGACGACCAATATCTTTGGATATATTAAGATCCATGTACACGTTGGTCAAGGTATGAAGATAGTTACATAAGGCGCACAACGTATAACGTTGTTTAAACGTAGGAATTGAGGAGTATAACGAGTTCAATATTAACGGGAACATTCTGTAAGATAGGAATGAGAAGATATTAGGGTTTCGATGATAAAGCAGTCCAAGGAATCAAGGATTTTTGATATTTTACATATAAACCGAATGGTTCCATTTGGTAACGCATTACCATTTGGAAACGTTGACACGTCAAGGTAAATTGACCCATTTGTCTTAGAAACTTGTGTAAGTTGACCATAGTTTATCACTCATCCCAAAAATCCCCAGGTAAGCATAACTAGTCCCGAAGAATTTATGCGATATGCTTGCCTTAGCCCGAAGGCCTTTTGTCAGGAAATCCAAGATACAGGTGTCTATGTGTCACACAATATTTCTTAAGTTCATGGAATCAAAACCTTGATGAGATTTATATAGATTAGACATGACGTCAAAAGATCCAAGTCATAAGCATAAGCATAAGATTCCACGTGTCGTCGAAAATAAGATTAAGAGGTTTCATTTGTCGGGGAGAGTCAAAGAGTCAAGGATAAGTTTAGGGAGACAAGTAACAAAGTTTTAGTAACAATAAGGCAATCCTATGCTAAGGCATCAAATTGCACATAAGTAGGGCATAGCATTATGTAGCATGCAGTAATAAGTATACACAAGATTATAAGGATTTTTCTATGAGGTTCATGCATAAACTATAGTCTAGGTCACCATTTATAATAACCTAAATCCATATAATTATGGGCTCTGATACCAATCTGTCACACCCCAACCTTGACGGGCGGAAACGTCGAGGAGTGAGAGTTAAGATCGTTCACAGCCACATAACGCTATTATTAAATCCACATATATTATTCATAAGTTTCAAAGGTACATTACAAACATAAGTCTCAAATTAAGAAGACATAATAAGAAGTATAACAAGCTCATTCATTTAATTAACCAGGTCCATTCCTAGGTGTGAACAACTTCAAAAGTGGCGATCAAGCTTGAGTATTTCCTGAAACATGTTAAAAATAAGGGTCAACATAATGTTGCTGAGATTTCCATAGTTTTCAATACATAAGTATATAAAAGATGGCAATTCATGTTGTGAGTTAGAGAAAAAAGTAACTAGGGATGTAAGACAGAATGCACAATCAAAACTCGACAAAGTTTTACAAGTCTCAAACGTTTACAAGTATATACGATTAGCTAAGTGTACTTGGATCAACCAAGCAGGCTTGTCTGGCCCATAGATCTATGACTTCGCTAGGCTAGCAATAGTTAATGATTGTACATATATTCGACATTACATGGTAGCCACAAAGATCAACTAACCACAACATAAAAGTGAATTGCCATAAATTTACAAGAATCAAACGTTTTACAAGTGCAACGATTATAAGGTAACATGTTTCACCCCAAAGTGTGAAAATATTAAAAAGGGGTATAGAAATACTCACTTGATCAAATACGTATAGAATGATGATTAATAAGAAATATAATAAGCAACGATCCAATGTAATGCTTCACAATGCACTTAAAAATATAAATATATTTACAAGGTTTAAGTTTGTTTATAACAAGCTTAACGTTTTAACGAGAACTAGGGTTTTAGGTGAAATTTGGTATTTAGAGGTTTTATTAATTACATTAAATAATAAAAGAAAAGATATATACAAGTTAAGCATTTTAGTTTAAAAAAAATGTAGGAAACCATTGTAACACAGCTTAGTTACAAAGTTCAGTAACATGTATAACTTTTAAAATTACCCTCATTTTATACAACAATATATGCTTATTATTTAAATAAACAACAACTTTTAAAGTCTATTTTATTATGAAAAATATTTTATATAATTTATTTGACCAACAATAATTTAGCAAAACAATATTTTAAGTCTTACTTATAATAAAATAACTGATTTGTACAAATAATGATTCTATAAGTTAAAGAATATTTAAGGTCCAATTTATAAGAAAATAAATTAATTATATTGTTTGTCTATAACATATAATAAAATGTAAAGTCATCTTATGAAATAAATTAATAGAAAATAGTAGGGTGTCTAAAAAAATAACAAGTTCACAACTTGATTTTTATAAATTTTTAGAAAAAAAATCTAAATTAAAACAAAGGCTAAAAAGCCTTAAAATTAAAACAGGAGGTCCCCCGGGTTCGAACCAGGGACCTCTTGTTTAGAAGCCCACGATGTTACCACTTGAACCAGGCCTTAGCCGCGTTTAGAACTGGTGTTAAAAACTTATATTCATTAGACACAAGACCCAATGAAATCCCCCAAATTGCATAAACCCTAATTTGAAAACAAATCCAATCGAAGCATGAAACGATAAGGATCACTGAAATAAACATGGGGCTTTCGTTTCCCATGCATATTCGAACATATATGCAAGATCAATTACCTAGTAGATGCTTGAAATCGATGCTGCAGATTTAAGAACGATCGCGATCAAAGTTGAATTCGTTTTGTATACAAACGACGAAAGAAACCAAATTAAACCTGTGGGCTGCTTCGTGTGTCGTCCTTGATCGAAAACCCTTAATCAATTGAAGTTTAAAATGCTTGAAAGGTAGTTTAAGATGTAGTTGCAGGTTCACGGCGAGAGGGGTATTCGTACAACTTTGTTTGTGCGATTTCAGGTACAATTGGAAGGTGTGAAAGATTAGGAATGGTTAGATGATTGTCTAGGTTCGATTAATTAGAGTTTAGTTATGGTTTATTGCTCAAACGGCTCTATGATTTAAGGATGTTTCGGTTTCTTGGTGTGAATGCTCATTACAACACTTTAATCGAATTAAAGTGTGTTGATAGGTTCGATTCATGAACCTGAAACGATTGGGAACGGTTTTTAGCTTCGAAACCAAGAGATTTTGGTGCTTAAAAGTTCGTTGGAGTGTCGCCGGCGGCGACTGGAGTGTGACGGTGGATGGGAGGAATTTGGGCTCATTTTCGAAAATTACACAAATGGCCCCTTTGGTTTTGACTTTATCATTTCATGTGAGAAACTTATGTTTCAAGTTCCTAAATTGGCAATAAAACCCCCTAGATTTCTTTTAAACCTTTTTAAGTTTATTAAATTTTACAAGTTGTTATTATTGATAATAATATGATTATTATTATTTTTCTTAGAAATTATTATTATTATTATTATTATTATTATTATTATTATTATTATTATTATTATTATTATTATTATTATTATTATTATTATTATTATTTAATAAGTAATAATTAACATTATCAACTTCCAATTTAAGACAAATTTAAAGAAATAAACATAAATAACTCATCACTTTAAATAAAATAACAACAATGGTCCTTACAAGAATTTAACAAGTTAACTTTTATTTAACTCAAAAATTCAAGATGTTACACAAGACAAAGTCTTCCGAAGCCAAGAGACTGATTTCTTCCGAAGACAGAGAAGACATGCTTTCTCTGACATGCTTTCTCTGACATGCTTTTGACGAAACCTAAACAAGTTTACGCTGTCATTTTTGAAGACTCACCAACTTATACTATTTGGTGATATCTCCATACTTTTGTCAACCGTAGATTAAGGTATTAGAATCTGTAATTTTCTACTTTGTACATTATTTCCATTTTGTAATAAGTAAGGATGTGAGCTATGACATGTCATAGTCACTAGACAAAAGACAATCAATTTTTTTACTTTACATTGATCTTATTGTCTAGAATAGTGTTCCAGTTGGTTTTCAAAGTATGACCGGCTGTAGGATGTAGTATAAAGTATCTCAGGTACCAGTCCTTAGGACTAAGCCTTGTACCAATTGTAAAACACTTGAGAGCAAGATACATTATTCTTGAAACCAAATACTTGTGTTCTGTTTGTGTTTTTTACTTTTGTTCATTTTATTCATAAATTGGTTCCCTATTTGATCATTTAAGTGTTCTTCTTAGTTTCTCTCCAACCTTATGAAACTGTTGCATTACTCCCTGTACTGGTCCCGCATAGTATAATTCCCGATGCATATACTTAATGGCAGACCCAAGAATTTTTTTTCATGGGTCTCAAACTCTTTCGAAGTAGCTTGGTTTTTTAAATTTTACTTCGGTTTGTGCTAGGATGACTCTAGTAGAAAATAATATCAAATTCATTATAAAATACATAATTAGCAAAAAGATAATAAAAAATAACTTATTTTCCTTTTAACATATATTTTACTTTTTCTCCAGTAACTTGTAGTATTTAACGATGCTAAAAATAATTTATTTACACGTAGTTTTCAAAAGACATTATATACAATCATTTTCATAATATCTTATTACGAGTCGTTTTAGAACACCTTATTTATGATTCATTTTCAAAACACTTTATTTACGAGTCGTTTTTAAAGAAATATCTTTTTACGAGCCGTGTCTAAATACAACTTGGTATTTAATAAAACTTATGTTGGAATGTTAAAGAAAATTATTTTTAAAAATTAAGAATTCATCACGTAAAAAAGATAATGGGTCTAGGGGTGGAATGGGCGCTCGCGCCGTGAAACACAACATGCCTCGGCAGTGCCCGGCACTGCCACCGTCGCTCCCTTTTTACACCACATGGTGTTTTCAATCGATGAGAACTCGCCACACCTCACCTCACAACCCATTTTAATCGACGAGAACTCGTGGTGCGGTATGAGTGGTCCCTTCAAATTTTATGGTGTGATATAGTATGGCATGGTTTGAGTTGCAACTTGTGACTGGGGTGAATTCATGGTGTAGTAGGGGGGAGGGTGTTGGGGGTGGGGGTTTCATGGCATGAGTGCCCCTCCATTCTAAGAGGATGGACTTAAGCTAAACTAATGGAATTAAAGTTGGAGGCACACCAACAGTTGCCATGTGAAGAAAAGAAAAAGACTTTGCAGGTTTTGAACCGCGACATTTAAGAAAATGATATTGACACGCGTGTCATTTAATATTATGTGATAGATAACCTTCCCAAAATTTTTGATCCTCACGAAAAAAATTATGCGTCCGCCACCATCTACGTACACCCAAACAAGTTCCACATGTTTCTTTTATTTCCAAAATATGGCATCGTGTTGTTTTTTAGTAAGAGGAACGAATAACGAAGAATAGAGAACCCTAGGAATTAATCTTAGTTTTCTTATTTCTTTTAGTTTCAAGTCCAACCACTAAGATTAAAAAGTGTAAAAACGTCCAATTTCCTGCTTCATTTGGTAATCAGAGCAATCCAAAAAATATGATTAAAATATGTTGAATATGCCTAATATTAAATAAAACAAAACTAAATCAAATAAATTGTCGTTTTTCTCTTTAAGTAAAACAAACTAAATCAAATAAATTGTCGTTTTTCTTTTTAAGTAGATATCCCACTATATGTTGTTAAATATGAACTAAAAATCGGTTCACATGTGAAAAAGCTCTTAAATTTTAGCATGCTTCTTTATGATTGCATCCGTTTGAATCTCATTGTAAATTCACATGTGAATTACTATTTGTCTTTCATTCTAATCAATTTTGATCCGCATACGAATTTGATATTCAATCCACGCTAGTTCACGAGTGACCCATTGGTTCACATGTTGGGCATAAAAATACAGCAATATTTAAATTAAGAAACATCGATTCATAACCGCCTAATTACTAATCTAACAAGTGGCTTCATCGTGAAATATAATTCCCAATTTCCCATATCTTGAGCAACCAAGTAGTCATTTGAAACTTGCATAAACAATGGATATGATGCTAAACACTAAACTATTACTTTGATGTAATCTCTTCAGCTCTATAAAGTAACAAATATCACGCATTTGGACCGATCAAAAAGTAGATTTTGCCTCGCGATGAAAAACCATCCACAACTTAAAAAATTATCACTTTTTTTACGGATTCACATAACTCCCTGTTAGAGCATTCACATCTCGTTTTTTAAAAATGTGTGGGTAGAGTCTTTAAATTATATGGTGTGGTTTTGGTTGGTTGTGAGTGAGGGATAAAAAAAATATTATTGTTAATCTGTAAATTTAAAAATTCACTGTTCAGCCCTTATAATTTTTTTAATATTTTTTAAAGTGGTTGTGAGTGGATCAGAGAGAAAAGATAATAATAAAGGTATTAAAAATATTATTTAATTGAAAGAAGAGAGAAAAAGTAGTTGTTTTTAGTGTAATTATATGGATAAAGATAATGATTGGGATGCGAATGCTCTTAAAAATGCAATCTTTAGATTATAACAAAGTATTTTCTCGAAATTTGTGTCCCGTGTAGATTTTTACAAGTATATAGTCCTTTGTTTAAAACAGCTACTGATCTACTTTTAATATCCACGTTTATTTACATCTTTTAGAATTTTTAAACGCTCAACCCCATGCGTAGAGAATATACATCTTACCATCAGGATGTCCCTTTAATGAAGTATTTAATCCTAATAATTTTTGCTTCGATCCATCAAAACCAATTAGAAAGATCAACAATCCAATCCCACCTGAAATCATATTGTAAATAAGCACAGTGGGGAAGGAAGTGGTGATCTTCTTTCCAATTGAATGATTTATATATTGATACTTAATTTAACTTAATTATATGTAAAAGTAATTAATATAAACCAGATTCTACGTATTTTTGTGATAATTTATGTTTTGCATATATGGCTGCTCTATGTATATAATAAAATACGTAATGGGTACAATTAGTTTATAAACATTAGCCAAATTAGCTTTGAAAAACAAATTAATTAATTAACCTTTAGATGATAGTTAGAAGTAATCACTAGAAAGACCAATTTATAACACTCGAACTCCTCTTTATTTTTTATAGAAGAAATCCCCAATAAAAAAAACAAACAAACAACTACCTTTTTTATATTTTTGTTTCAGTTGTTACTCAACGGACATGGAGTTCATATTAAAGAAAATAAGTTTTGAGATATTAGCTCTTAATTATCGTAACAGGAGCATCCTAATAAACAACTTTAAACAAGATCTTTAATCATCAACAAGTTATATAAAGCAAGATCAGGCCGTAAAAACACTTATGTTATAAAGAAACTAAGGCGAAATTTAACTTCATATTTTTCTATGCTTTGAGTTATATGCTCTTAATTATCATAAGTGCATAAACAAGCATCCTGATAAACAACTTTAAACAAGATCTTTAATCATCAACAAGTTATATAAAGCAAGATCAAGCCGTAAAAACACTTATGTTATAAAGAAAACTAAGGTGAAGTTTAACTTCATATTTTTCTATGCTTTGAGTTATATGCTCTTAATTATCATAAGTGCATAAACAAGCATCCTGATAAACAACTTTCAACAAGATCTTTAATCATCAACAAGTTATATAAAGCAAGATCAAACCGTAAAAACACTTATGTTATAAAGAAACTAAGGCGAAATTTAACTTCATATTTTTCTATGCTTTGAGTTATATGCTCTTAATTATCATAAGTGCATAAACAAGCATCCTGATAAACAACTTTAAACAAGATCTTTAATCATCAACCAATTATATAAAGCAAGATCAAGCCGTAAAAACACTTATGTTATAAAGAAACTAAGGCGAAATTTAACCTTCATATTTTTCTATGCTTTGAGTTATATGCTCTTAATTATCATAAGTGCATAAACAAGCATCCTGATAAAAAACTTTAAACAATATCTTTAATCATCAACAAGTTATATAAAGCAAGATCAAGCCGTAAAAGCACTTATGTTATAAAGAAACTAAGGCTAAATTTAACTTCATACTTTTCTATGCTTTGAGTTATATGCTCTTAATTATCATAAGTGCATAAACAAGCATCCTGATAAACAACCTTAATTAAACCAGATCTTCAATAATCAACAAGTTATTTAAAAGCAAGAATGATCCGTAAACAACATGCAGACTTATGTACGCACACAAGACCAAAATCAAGAACTTCACGAACTGTAGGTATCAGTGAACTTATTCTTGATCCACTTGAAGCTATTCCTCAAAGAAGACTTGAGTTTGCCTTCCATAGTATACATGTTATACGAAGCCACTCTTTTCCTTCTCTTCACTTCAGGATTTTCCCGCTCTCCGGGTCCATTGAAGCTGAACGATTTATCTCGATCCTCAAACGCGAACCGGGCCTCGACATATGGTGTCGAGTAATTCGGAAAAGATTTACTCTTCTCCATAAGTTTATGTGATCAAATAAACGCTTCAAGGGTAGATACCTTAACTTAAAGCTACATGTGTAGTGTTGGTGTGTGACTTTATATAGCCCCACTAAATGGTGGCAGTACTTCAACACTTATAACTAAAATCAAAGATTGTCATTTTTAAATTCAAGTGCACGTATTTAATTTGGGGGGTAGGGGGTAAGTGCATTAAAACATATTATAAACACAGATATAATTAGTCTTTGCATTTTAAAAAGATAGAGTGTAATCATTTGATTATAAATTTTTATAAGTTTGACAATTATACTCTAATAAAATAATCGAATGTGTAATATCCATTAAAAATAAATTATAAACATAATTATAGTTATCATAGATGGATTACATCATATTCGATCTATAAATAAACAATTTTGGTGGCTAAATTAATACTTAAATAATAAGCAAGATAGCGAGTTATAATTAGATTAGAATTATTATATAAGTAATTATATTATTTAAAAAATAAAATTTGTAAAACGAAACAGGATAAGCATTAGAATATTATATGTCTGACGCTCAAACATAACGGTCCATGAAGATGTCATTTGACATCCTGACATCCGACAAAGTAGAGAAGGTATCATTGAACTCTCTTCCACTTCCCATTAACCTTGGCTGTAAACGCTATATGTTGACACTCGTTCTTGACGTATCATCCATTCGTCTCTCTCTTGATGCATGGCTCATCTCTCTTCAAATGGATGTAAGATGAGTTGTGTATTTCAAATAATAATGATGAGAGATGTGAATTTTGAAAAATTAAAAAACAATAAATACATAGACACTAAAGAAAACAAGTGAGCATGGGGCATGGGCCATGAGGTGACTTTGATTTTGAGAAGGAAAGATCAAAAGATAATGGCTGAATGCGTTCATGATTTGGATTCCATTATTGAAATTACCTTTTTCTTTTAAATTAATTTGACATCTTTATATAAAAAACATATTCTTGGATAAGTACACAACTAAAACCATAAATTTATGTCACCTATATGTATAACATGTTATTAACCTTATGTATTTTCTTTTTCCCTAAAAATTATCATTTATTTATTTCATTATAATTTTTCTTCCTTATACTTTTGGATTTTTATGCTCAATAACTTAGAAACAAAAAAAATACATATCGTTCATGAGTACATCTTACAAAAACAACGAATTTTCTATACTATTACGACTTGTTCATCTAGTTTACTTCTCTAGTTTTATAGTTAGTTACGGTAATCTTCTAGAAATGCTAGTGGTTTTTCTAAAACCATTTGGTTATACATGTTAGTGAGTTTGTAACCTAATAATAAAGTTAAAAACTTTTTAAAAATCACAAATGTTCAAATCCAATTAGAAGCAATTTACAATAGCCAAATTGAGATGTTGTTTCATACAAAACTTTTCACTGACAAACATTTACATGATCTTCTGAGAATCGTCTGACTTTGAGGTTATGAGCTATAAGAGGAAGCAAGAAATATATAATTTATTGGGGGACCAATAGTGGTTGAAACCAATAGCGCATGCATATATGAAATGGTTAGGTTGAGACATAAATGATTAGTTTAGTGAGCCCACCATCATCAACAACCCATTACCCACCCATGATGATGCTTCTTGATTTTAAAGATTAATATAGTATATAGAGTTAATCATCACTTAATTTTTTAACTTTTATTTGATGATTTGACCAATTAATCTTTTTAATCATCTTTAGTGCTAGTTATCTTACATAACCATATATTTTATTCTAGTTTGTCTTCTTTACTAGAATACTCTTTTTTATTTTTATTATAATTTATTTTTAATTTTGTGTTACTAGCAATATTATTCTTGAAATTACTAATTTAAAACCAACGTTTTGATATTTTAACAATAAATCTAAGATTTTTATAGGATAAATGCATCACATAAGATTTTTATAGGATAAATGCATCACAATCTACATCCTGTATGATTTAAACTTCTAATATTTTGTTTGTGAGTCAAATCACTTAATAATCAGAATGTATATTTGAATACACCAACATGTTGACATAGTTAATCACTGACAACCATCACGCTCTCCATCCACTTTCCCTCCTCTAATCACCTTTATAAACACAAAAGAAAAGATTGTGTCCACAAAATCACCTTCACGACCACCCATGATCCCTACCTTGTCACACCCCAACCTTAACGGCGGAATCGTAGAGATGTGAGGGTTAAGATTGTTGACAACCACATAACGCTATCTTTAAATAAAATTATTATTATCATAAGTTTTAAAATGCAAATACAACCATAAGTCTCAAACAAGTAATAAAAAAAACATAAGATAAATAATCCAAGACATTTTATCCATTTATCTAGGTCCAAATATAGATGTGAGCAACTTCAAAAGATGACATCAAACTTGAGCATTTTTTGAAACATGTTAAAAATAAAGGTCAACTCTGAAAGTTGGTGAGTTTCCAAGGGTTTAATATACATAAATATATCAAAAGATTTACAAGTAGAAATTCATGTCAATGGTTATGAATTATGCAAGTTTATAGAACACATATAGCTACAATAAAACCTTGACCATGATTAAGATTACAAGTTTATAACGATTAGCTAAGTGTACTTTGTTCCCATGATGAACAAGTCATACGTTATCAGGAGTTCGCAATACATCGGCTTAAGCACCAAATAAGCTTGTCAGGCCCATAGACCTCTGACGTCGCCAGGCTAACAATAGTTAATGATTGTCAGCATATAATGTATCTCATATAAAGCTCATAATAACACAAATAACCATGACAAAATATAAGTATGAATTGTATGTGCGTTACAAGTATAAAAGGTTTACAAGTGTAAGTTTGATAAGTTTAACATGTTTCACCCCAAAAAGGTGTGAAATAAAGCAAAAAGGGGCATGAAAACTCACATGACCAATAAGTATATATATGATGATTAATAAGAATAATAATCGACGTTCCAACGAAATTCTTCACAAGGTACATAAACATATATATATATATACAAGGTTTTAAGTCTAATAATAAGTTTAACGAATTAACGAGGACTAAGGTTTCAAGTGGAAATTGGGGATTTTTGTAAGTACGTTGAATAATGTAATAAAGAAAATATACCATTTATGTCTTTAATATAGAGAAAATAAATTTAAACCATTTATAATAACTAATAAAGTTTAAACATAAAATTTGAACAAACATTTGAAATAAACGTGATTTAAACGATGAATATTTAAAGGCAACGTTTGGACCAATAATAATTTATTAATTACTATTTAAAATCCATTTTAATAAAAATAAACCAAGAAAAACTTTTTTTAAAATATTTTATTAAAAAGGATATTTAATTACTTAAATTTAGAAATATTACAGAAAATGATTTGATGTCTTTAAAAATATTTAAAGTTTACAAAAACCATTTTTATATTTATTAAAAATTTTCTATAATTAATTTAAGGGCTAAAAAGCCTTAAAAATAATGTTTGAGGGTGCCCGGGTTCGAACCTGGGACCTCGGGTTGAGATGTGAGTGAGTAACCAGTAAACCAGGGCCGCGGCCGTGGTATATCCCAGTTCTTAATTCTTAAAAATCAAGTTAATAAAGTATCTCCAAATCTTAAGAACCCTAGAATGAAATTGGTTAAATTTGAACGTCGAAACATTAACGATTACTGGAATGAACAGGGGGTTTTGATTTCCCATGTAAATTCGAGTATATTCATGTGTCTAATTATCCGGTTTGAGTCGATTTGATGTTAAGAACAGATGAAGAACAACCGCGACTGAGGTTGATGTAACACCCGGAAATTTCCTTTGTAGCCAACGAGAGAAGAAAAAGAAATAAAGTCCAAAGTCGAGGGACCAAACCCGCCAACGAGAGAAACTTGATAAATGGGAGTATAAAATGGGGGAGACACCCTAACCCTTCTCATTTTTCAGCCATCAAGAAGAGAAGGGAGAAAGAAGAGAAAAGAGGAAAAGTGTTGGCTCGGGTCGGTTCGAGTAGCCAAAATCGTTGAGGAGCGAGTCAAATCGAAGCTCTACTCGTCGGGATCATTAAGGTGAGTTCTAGGACCCCTCTTTTACACGTTTTCAACTGATTTTGGGGCTGGAACACATCCAAAAACCTATTTTCGAGTTTTTGGGTGAAAACCCGTTTTGATGTATGTATGTATGTGTATGATGCGTTTGAGGCTCGATTTCTTGCTTGGTTATGCTTGTCTGAGATCATGGTATGTTTCCCTAACCTTTAAAAGGGCTGATTTGAGCTTAAAAGAGGTTTGGAAAGGGTTGGAGGTCGAAAACCCGCGGCTGCAGTCGACCTAACTGCACTCTGCACCAGCTAGGGCTAGGCGACCGACTGGAGGGCGATTGGAGGCCATTCGGCCGATTGAAGTGCGACTGAGGTCCATACGCACGTTTGCTATGCGACTGAGGTCCATACGCATGATGGTCATGCGATTTGGAGTTCATGTGCTTGGGAGCCATGCGATTGAGGGATGGTGCGACTGAGGTTCATTCGCACGGAGGTTATGCGACTGAAGTCCATGCGCCTGGAGGCCATGCGACTGAGGTTCATTCGCATGAAGAGTATCCGACTGAAGCCCATACGCCTGAAGTCATGCGACTGAAGGCCATACGCATGAAAGCTATGCGACTGGGAGTCCATTCGCATAGAGGTCCATTCGCCCATAGTCCATTTGCATAGATGCCCATTCGCCTAAGTGTTCAGAAATGATAACCGAGATGGAATTCCTCGATGATGTGAAGGGCATGGACGGTATAAGGTAACGCAGGATGATGAGATTATGATGTGGATGTTGATGGAGATGATGATAATATGCATGATGTTATATGTTATGTTAGGCATGGCGGTGCGTGTGATGCATAGTATGTATGATGTGCGTGATGTGATGTATGATTGATGCGTATGTATGACGATGCCGTATGTTTATGTTTATGTTGTGTTCCTTGCTATGTATGATTATCTTTCTATGTCTTTGCGTTGAACGTTAATGAATGAAATGAAAGTATTATGTAACGTAAAGTGAAAGATAAAGAAAAGAGGAACGTAATGAATGAATGCATGCATTAATGAATGAATGAAATCGTGTGAGGTATGTAAGTGAAGCGAAATGAAGTGCACGGCTCTAATGCCTTGGGCTCAACCGTGAGAGGTTCAGCTAGTCTATAGTGTGCACGCAGGGGTTCCAGTCTTTGTGACTGACCTTCGATGATGTACCCATGTTGATGGGGGTGATGTACCCATGTTGATGGGGGTGATGTACCCATTTCGATGGGGGTGATGTACCCATTTCGATGGGGGTGATGTACCCATGTTAATGGGGGTGATGTACCCACTTCGGTGGGGGTGATGTACCCACTTCGGTGGGGGTGTAGTACCCATAATGTTGGGGGTGTAATGTATGATGGTTACCCGGGTTACGCATAACTCCGGGGGTGTAGCATGAAGCCATGCATATGTATGAGGTGAGCAACCCGGTCGTTGCAAAAGACTCGAGTACACGCTATCGTGATGTTGCCTTGGGGTGAGCAACCTTGTTGTTGCAAAAGACTCGGATAGCTTGCTATCGTGATGGGCAATGAGGTGAGCAACCCTAGGGGTGCAAAAGACTCGGATAGCGTGCAATCATTGAGATGGCTATTGAGGTGAGCGACTTGGTGTTGCAACAGCCTCGGATGGAGTTCAATCCCTGTGATTGACTCGTATGGGATCTTTGTCGCGTATCCCGGTGTTGTGTTAGTCTTCGGACGTGAGTCGAGGACTTGTGAGCAAGTCCCGGCACATCATCAGCTTTCGAGCATGAGTCGGGGATATTGCACGAGACAAGATTCGAGTAATGAAGAGTAATGAGCAAGTAATGAATGAAAGAATGAACGTATGAAATGAACATTAACGAATGATCCTAATAATGTATGAAATGGAATCCTTGTCATTCGACCTCAGTAATCGTAGCTGTGTGCCATGAAGAGGGTAAAGTCTGACAGGATCTAGAATGAAGAGAAAGATAATGATGAATGATGAATGATGAATGTAATGAATGTAATAACGAAGATAATAATGATATTATCTGTATGTACGTCTGATGTGTGAACGCATGTATGTAACGAATGTTTTTATTAAAGAAAGTAAAGAACGGTTTTACGAAAGAAAAGTAAGTTTTATTTTAAAACTAGAACTCACTCAGCAACACTGACTTTGATGTGTTTCCAGTTTGCAGGTATGTTGCTGAGGATGGCACGGGGCGGCTACTCAGCGTATTTTGGATGGCATCTTTATGTTTAATGCTTTTGTAATAAATGTGTCATGATATTGTTAAAAAGACGATTGTACTATTGTGCAAAAGTATTTTGATGGAATGAAATTATGTTTTTAATGTTTCCGCTGCAACGTTTTATGAAAGTGAAATGTAATATTATGTTTTATGAGCGATGAGGATCTAGCCGTAAGCGTCCCGGGAACGGGGCCTTACAGTTGAATTCGATTTGTGTGCAAACGATGATGAAAACCAAATTAAACTCGTGGACAGCTTCGGATGATGTTCTTGATCCAAAGACCTTTATTAATTTTCAGTTTAGATTGGTTGGGAAGTGGTTTCGTTAAGGTTGCAGGTTGCGGGTTAGAGAGAATCGAATAGGATGTTTGTGTGGGTTTTAGGTGAAATTGGGAGTTGCATTCGATTAGGGATAGATAGATGATCGTTTATGTTGAATTAATTGAGTTGTTATTAGCGTTTAAGGCTCAAACATCTATATGATTAAAGACGAACTTCGGTTTCGTGTTTGAATGCTCATAACGATCCTTAAAATCGTATTAAAGTGTAGTAATAGGTTCGATCCATGTTCATGAAACGGCTGAGAACGATTGGGGTTCGATTTTTATGAGTTTTATCGGTTTTGGAACTCGCCGGAGCTCGGCCGAGTGTGGCCGGGGGAGATGGCCGGAGAAGGGGAAAAAGTTTTGTTTATTTTACACATTTGACCCATGTAGTTTTAAAGTTATTATTTTATGCCCAAAGTTCTCATTTAAGGTTTCCAAATTTACATAACAACCCTTGGATTTATTTAAACTTTAAATCTTAATTATTTTATAACTTATTAATTATTTAACTTTTATTAGTTTATTTATATTATTATTATTATTTTTATCTTATTTTATTATTAATATTATTTTCATTATTATTGTTAGTAACATTATTATTATTATTGTTACTATTGTTATTATTATTACTATTATTATTATTATTGTTATTATTATTGCTATTATCATTATTATTATTATTATTATTATTATTATTATTATTATTATTATTATTATTATTATTATTATTATTATTATTATTATTATTATTATTATTATTATTATTGTTATTATTATTATTACTATTATTATTATTGTTCAATTTAATAGTTAAGTTATTAAATTTTATATTAAAGATTTAATGACAAACCAAGAAACAAGCATAAATAACCCTCATAATTCCATAAATGGCATAAATGACCCTTACAAGAATATAACGACGTTAACTTTTAATTTAACGTAAAACACGAAAGGTTACATACCTTATACGCCATTCTACATTGTTGATAAAATACACGAGGATAGCATCTACCATAGATAAATATATAACACTCAGTATGTGTGCCGCACGCAAACACATAAATGCATGATCATTTTAATCCACCTCTATCTCATTTATGTATCTCATGTTCTTTATCTTATAAATCACAATTAGCAATAAATCAATCTGCTAATATAAATTCACCAAGACAATCAAATATTGTGTGTAGTAATATGTAAGGCCCCGTTCCCATGACGCTTACAGTTGGATCCTCATCACACATAAAACATATAATCACATTTAACTTTCATAAAACGTTGCAGCGGAAACATTAAAAACAACATTTTCATTTCATCAAAATGCTTTTGCAAAATAATACAACCGTTCATTACACAATATCATTTTACATTTCAAAAGCATTATAACATTGGATGCCATCCCAAAGGAACTGAGTAGTCGCCCCGTGCTATCCTCAGCAACATACCTGCCAACTGGAAACACATCAAAGTCAGCGTCGCTGAGTGAGTTCTAGTTTTAAATAAAACATACTTTTTTTTTCGTTAAAACCATTTTTTACTTTCTTTTAAATCATACTATGCTTTCATACATGACCACACATCATACGTACATACAAATGATATAATTATTATCTTCCATTACATTTGTTACATTCTTCATTCATTAATCATCGCACGGTACATTATCATTCGCTTCATTCGTTTATAACATCATTTCTTCCGTTCGTTCATTTCATACATATCGCACTTTTCGCACGAATCACACCTTCTCATCTTCGTACCCAAAGTACATATCGCACAAATCGCATACATAAGGTAGCCAAAATCGCACGCTACATAACACACAGTAAATACCACATCGCACATATCGGAACAGTTATCAAATCTGAACCCCCACTGTGTCTATAGTCCCTTATGATGTCCATCGTACATATCGCACAAATCGCACCAACGGTGTGGTCACCAAGACCGACTCCCCCTGTGTGTATGAGAACTCTTGGGGTTTAGCCAGAATCGCACGTCACCTCATGGGTTAGCCAAAATCGCACGCTACATAATCCACATGAGGTAGCCAAAATCGCACGCTACATAGCACACAGTAAATACCACATCGCACGTATCGGAGCAGTTACCAAAACTGAACTCCCTACTATGTCTATTTTCCCTTATGAGTTAGCCAAGATCGCACGCTATAATACACACACAGTTGAGCTAACAACTCTCAATGAGTCGTGAACCTCCTTTCTTCTTTTGCAATCCATCCTTACTCTCATTTGTTCGTTCATGCTTGCATTCATTCATTACGTTTCTCTTTTCATTATCTTCCACTTTATGTTACATAATAACTTCATTACATTCATTAACGTTCAACGTAATTCACGGGAAGACAATAACACATAACAATAAGGAACATAACAACATACAACATCATCACACACGACAACATCATACATACATAACATACATCATGCACAATCACACGACATCAAACATCACACGAATCGCGCGCATCACATCATATCAAACCATACGGAATCACACATCATCATGCATCGCATCATCATCATCATCAGCTCATCATCATAAATCATCTTACATCATCCATGCCCATCACATCATCTACAACCCCAAAGGTCCGAGCCTACGTCCGCACTTCCCGAAAGTCAGACAATACTATGGTCATTCGGGCGTATGGACCCTATTTGGTCGCATGGTCTCTCATGCGTATGAGAACACTCAGGCGAATGGACCTCCAGTCGTATAGCCTCCAATCGCATGCTTCCCATGCGAATGAACCTCAGTCGCATGATATCCGGGCGTATGGACCTCAGTCGCATGACCTTCATGCGAATGGCACTCAGTCGCACACCTTTCGTGCGTATGAACCTCAATTGCACGGCTCACAGGCGTGTGGACTCCAGTCGCATGACCTTCATCCGCATTTCATTCAGTCGCATGACCTTCATCCGCATTCATTCAGTTGCATTACTTTCGTGCGAACGAACCTCAGTCGCACTCCATTCGTGCGTATGGACCCAGTCGCATGTCATTCGGACGCATGGACCTCCAGTCGCATAGCCCTAGCTGGGCGCGCAGAATGCAGTTCATCCCGTACTGCAGCTACCAAGTTTGACCTCCAAACCTCTTTTAAGCCCAAATCAACCATTCTAAACCTTAGGAAAGCATACCACGACACCATTCAAGCACAACCAAGCCCGAAATCAAGCCCCAAACGAATCATACGCATACACATACATACACAAACGGGTTTACACCCAAATACTCAAAAAATGGTTTTTCAGATGTGTTCCAGCCCCAAAATCATTCAAAAACGTATAAAAGAGGGGTCCAGAACTCACACAAACGATCACGTCGAGTAGAGCTTCGATTTGACCCGCTACACTTCGGTTTTCATGCTCGAATCCACCCGAACTAAGCTTTTCTCCTCTTTTTATCCTTCTCTTCTCCCTTGGCTAAGTTTTTGCAAGAATGGGGAGGGTATGGGCTGCCCTCCCCCTTTTATACCCCCACTCATCCAAGTTTCCTCCCGTTTGGCAAGTTTGGTCCCTCGACTTTTGACTTTATTTCTTTTCTTCTTTCGTCGGCTTCAAATAAAATTTCTGGGTGTTACAAGTCCACCCCCCTTATATAGGTTTCGTCCCCGAAACATGTTATTCCTTAAACCATCACGCGCATTACTGTCTCATCTCTTTTCCAGTCTCCCACCTGGAGTTCAATCGATCTACGTCGTTTATCTACACACGACTTCTTGGCTATCTTTGGCTACCTTCATCAAGGCTTTGATCCTTTCGAGCTTCTCGGTCGTGGCCTCGATCACCTCAATACTTCCCATATGACATTTGGTGCTCGGCCTTCACTTGTAAACAAGTAAGGCATTTACTCTCGTACTCCAGCATATCACGCTTCATACTCGGCAACCAATAATCTTTACTCGGGTCTCGGTACATCTGACAGTTGGGATATTAGTGTATCCACATACCTTACATCGGCCAAGTAGGCAATACTTTCACGCGTTATGCACTTTCCCGCCACTACCATCGAAATCACCTTCGGAATTGTCGTGATTCAATCAACCTTAAACCGTCATTGTGATCCCGTCAGGCGCTGTCAACCGTATCATCTTTTTGTGACACACAGTGTTCGCTCCGTAGTCTGCCAAACAATCCACTCCTAGGATCACATCGAAGGGCGTATCTATATTCTTACCACTAACAGGCTGTTTAGCACAGAAAGCAGTAGGAATAAAACTTTTACTAGCGCCAACATCAATTAACACAAAGGCTAAGGATTGATTTACTAGAAACGTACCTAACACAACATCGGGGTCCGCCCTAGCCTCCTCCTACATCATCGTGTAGGCGTTGCGTTCGCCCTCTATCCTTCTCCTCCGGTCCTTTTCACTCCCGAACCTTCCGCCCTTGCCTTCTTACAGTCCCTGCTCATGTGGCCAATTTCTCCATAATTATAACATCTCACAGTCCCACATTCTCTAGCCACATGACCAGGCTTCCCACACTTGAAGCAAGTGTTTGGTCCCCTTTTGCATTCTCCCGAATGCTCCATCCCGCATTTACCACATCTATTCGACTCCGCACCGGGTGTAACCGCACAACGGTCATTCCCCCGTGCATGCTTATTATTCATCGGGACACCACCTCGTCCAGTTCTCTTCCCCCTCCAGTTTTGGTCTCCATCACATTTCTCGCTGTCTTCAGCCACCACCACTACAGTTCTTTCATCGTACAACCTTCCTGCCTAATCAACCGCCGACCTAAACGTGCTCGGTCGGGCAGCGATCATGTGCCTACGGATATCCGCCGGCAAGACCTAAATATACCTCTTGATCTTTCGCGAAAGAGGTGTCACCTGATCCGGCACCAGCTGTGCCATTTTGTTGAATTTGTTAGTGTACTGCTGATGCGTCATTGTTCCCGCCTCAAGCTGCAGGAAGTCTCTTTCAACTTTATCCATCTCACGGTGAGGACGGAACTCCTCAATTACCAGCCTTTTCAATTCTGACCATCTTATCCTTCCAATAGCTCGACTACCCTCAACTTGGACTATGTTGTCCCACTAGCACAAAGCAGAGTCCACGAAAGAGTGGGTAGCAAATTTTACTTTCTGATCTTCTCAGCACTCGCTGATATTTAAAACAACTTCCATTTCCCTCACCCATCGGTGAGCAGCAGCAGCAGTGCCATTGCCATCAAAAGTAGGGGGCTTGCATCGTTGAAACGCCCCATAATTACAGCCTCGTGCCGCCTCCAGCGCAGGCTCTTCTTCCTCTTCCTAATCATCGGAGAGAACCGTTTCGGTCTACGGTTGCTCCCGTCCTCCCGAGGACCTGTCCCTCTCTTTCCTTTCCCCTTCCTTTACAGCCTTAATCACTTCGGTCACCACAGACGGTAGGATCGTCTGCATGACCTGATGAACCTCCTCTGCCACTGCCTCTTTCATTGAGGCCCTCAAATTCGCGCTCTCATCCCCAGCCTCCGGATGAGGGGTCTCTGGTTCTTCATGAGCCACCTCTTCGGCCCTAGGCCTTCTTCTTGTGACCCGTGGTTCAGCACCACGTCCACCACCACGTCCACCACGAGAAGCTTTAGACGATCTATCACCGGCCATCCTTTAAACACACTGAAAGATTCAAACACCAACACGGTTATTCAAGGGAACAGCTCAATTTATGTCAAGTATAGTAAGTCCCTAATTACAGTGGCGAGTTGTGATTAGCCACTTACTTTACTCTTCATATCACAAGCATTACCTGTCCTGACTACATTAGTATCTAAATCTACCAGCAACACATAAACCACATAACATGCGCACGTAATACCGGTTAACATTATGAAAATACCCGATGACACGCAGCTACTCAGATTGGCATCCCATTCCCTTTCCGTCCCATTCTCAGTTTAAGTTAAGGTTTATTTTGAAAATTTACCCGTTTCACTTAAACTTTGGCTCTAATATCAACTTGTAAGGCCCCGTCCCCGGGACGCTTACAGTTGGATCCTTATCGCACATAAAACATATAATCACATTTAACTTTCATAAAACATTGCAGCGGAAACATTAAAAACAACATTTTCATTTCATCAAAATGCTTTTGCAAAATAATACAACCGTTCATTACAAAATATCATTTTACATTTCAAAAGCATTATAACATCGGATGCCATCCCAAAGGAACTGAGTAGTCGCCCTATGCCATCCTCAGCAACATACCTGCCAACTGGAAACACATCAAAGTTAGTGTTGCTGAGTGAGTTTTAGTTTTAAATAAAATATACTTTTCTTTCATTAAAACCATTCTTTACTTTCTTTCAAATCATACTATGCTTTCATACATGACCACACATCATACGTACATACAAATAATATAATTATTATCTTCCATTACATTCGTTACATTCTTAATTCATTAATCATCGCACGGTACATTATCATTCGCTTCATTCGTTTATAACATCATTTCTTCCATTCGTTCATTTCATACATATCGCACTTTTCGCACGAATCACACCTTCGCATCTTCATACCCAAAGTACATATTGCACAAGTCGTACACATAAGGTAGCCAAAATCACACGCTACATAGCACACATTAAATACCACATCGCACGTATCGGAGCATTTACCAATACTGAACCCCCACTGTGTCTATAGTCCCTTATGATGTCCATCGAACATACCGCACAAATCGCACCAACGGAGTGGTCACCAAGACCGAATCCCCCTGTGTGTATGAGAACTCTTGGGGTTTAGCCAGAATCGCACGCCACCTCATGGGTTTGCCAAAATCGCACGCTACATAATCCACATGAGGTAGCCAAAATCGCACGCTACATAGCACACAGTAAATATCACATCGCACGTATCGGAGCAGTTACCAAAACAGAACTCCCTACTGTGTCTATGTCCCCTTATGAGTTAGCCAAGATCGCACGCTATAATACACACACAGTTGAGCTAACAACTCTCAACGAGTCGTGAACCTCCTTTCTTCTTTTGCAAGCCATCCTTACTCTCATTTGTTCGTTCATGCTTGCATTCATTCATTATGTTCCTCTTTTCATTATCTTCCACTTTATGTTACATAATACTTTCATTACATTCATTAACGTTCAACGCAATTCACGGGAAGACAATCACACATAACAATAAGGAACGTAACAACATACAACATCATCACACACGACAACATCATACATACATCATGCACAATCACACGACATCAAACATCACACGAATCGCGCGCATCACATCATATAAAACCATACGGCATCACACATCATCATGCATCGCATCATCATCATCATCAACTTATCATCATAAATCATCTTACATCATCCATGCCTATCACATCATCTACAACCCCAAAGGTCCGAGCTTACGTCCGCACTTCTCGAAAGTCAGACAGTACTATGGTCATTCAGGCGTATGGACCTTATTCGGTCGCATGGTATCTCATGCGTATGAGAACACTCAGGCGAATGGACCTCCATCCGCATAGCCTCAAATCGCATGCTTCCCATGCGAATGAACCTCAGTCGCATGACATCCGGGCATATGGACCTCAGTCGCATGACCTTCATGCGAATGGCCCTCAGTCGCACACCTTTCGTGCGTATGAACCTCAATCGCACGGCTCACAGGCGTATGGACTCCAGTCGCATGACCTTCATCCGCATTTCATTCAGTCGCATGACCTTCATCCGCATTTCATTCAGTCGCATGACCTTCATCCGCATTCATTCAGTGGCATTACTTTCATGCGACCGAACCTCAGTCGCACTCCTTTCCTGCGTATGGACCCAGTCGCATGCCATTCGGACGCATGGACCTCCAGTCGCATAGCCCTAGCTGGGCGCAGAATGCAGTTCATCCCGAACTGCAGCTGCCAAGTTCGACCTCCAAACTCTTTCAAACCTATTTTAAGCCCAAATCAACCATTCTAGACCTTAGGGAAGACTACCACAACACCATTCAAGCACAACCAAGCTCGAAATCAAGCCCCAAACGAATCATACGCATACACATACATACACAAATGGGTTTACACCCAAATACTCGAAAAATGGTTTTCAGATGTGTTCCAGCCCTAAAATTATTCAAAAACATGTAAAAGAGGGGTCCAAGAACTCACCTAAATGATCCCGTCGAGTAGAGCTTCGATTTGACCCGCTACACTTTGATTTTCACGCTCGAATCCACCCGAACCAAGCTTTTCTCCTCTTTTTCTCCTTCTCTTCTCCCTTGGCTGAGTTTTTGCAAGAATGGGGAGGGTGTGGGCTGCCCTCCCCCTTTTATACCCCCACTCATCCAAGGTTCCTCCCGTTTGGCAAGTTTGGTCCCTCGACTTTGGACTTTATTTCTTTTCTTCTGTCCTAGGCTTCAAAAAAAATTTCCGGATGTTACAAGTCCACCATCCTTATATAGGTTTCGACCCCGAAACCTGTTATTCCTTAAACCATCGCGGGTAATACTGTCTCATCTCTTTTCCAGTCTCCCACCTGGAGTTCAATCGATCTACGTCGTTTATCCACACACGACTTCTTATCTATCTTTGGCTACCTTCATCAAGGCTTTGATCCTTTCGAGCTTCTTGGTCGTGGCCTCGTCACCTTAATACTTCCCATACGGCATTTGGTGCTCGGCCTTCACTTGTAAACAAGTAAGGCCTTTACTCTCGTACTCCACCATATCACGCTTCATACCCGGCCACCAATAATCTTTACTCGGGTCTCGGTACATTTGACAGTTGGGATATTAGTGTATACACATACCTTACATCGGCCAAGTAAGCAACACTTTCACGCCTTATGCACTTTCCCGCCACTGCCATCGAAATTACATCGGAATCGTCGTGACTCAATCACCTTAAACGTCACCGTGATCCCGTCAGGCGCTGTCAACCGTATCATCTTTTTGCGACACATAGTGTTCGCTCCATAGTCTGACAAAGAATCCACTCCTAGGATCACATCGAAGGGCGTATCTATATTCTTACCACTAACAGGAAATTTAGCACAGAAAGCAGCAGGAATAAAACTTTTACTAGCGCCAGCATTGAATAACACAAAGGCTAAGGATTGATAATACTTTCGTTACATAATAAACCCAAGGGAAAATAGTACTTTCATTTTACGTTACAAAATACTTTCATTTCATTCATTAACATTCAACGTAAAGCCAAGGGAAAATAATCATACATAAATAAGAAAGATCAACATATACAGTCAACCTCATCATATAAGGCATCATCAAACATACATAACATACATCATGCATAATCATACAACATCATACATCATCATCATCATGCCCAACATAACCAGTATGGTCTCAAAGCCAACTTACATGAACTACCGGGAACCTTCCACGTCAAGACTTACATCTGCACTTTCCCCCGAAAGACAGTAAATAAATTATAATCTTCGAGCGTATTAGACCTACTTGGGCGTATGGACACCGTCCAGTCGCATGGCCTTCCAGGCGACTGAACACTTAGGCGAATGGACATCAGGCGAATGGACCCTATGCAAATGGACCTATGTGGATGGACCTATAGGCGAATGGACACCTATGCGTTAGACTCTCAATCGCATGACCTTCATGCGTATGGCCTTCAGTCGCATGACTTTAGGCGCATGTGCTTCAGTCGCATACCCTTCGTACGAATAGACCTCAGTCGCATGGCCTCCAGGCGCATGGACCTCAGTCGTATAATCTTCAATCGCATACCTTACAGGAGCATGAACTTCAGTCGTATGACTTCCATGCGTATGGACCTCAGTCGCATGGAAATCGTGCGCATGGACCTCAGTCGCATGCCATTCGGCCGTATGGCCTCCAGTCGCATGCCACTCGGTCGCCTAGCCCTAGATAATGCAGAATGCAGTTCATCCCGAACCCAATCTGCCATTTTCGACCTCCAAGCACTTCCAAACTCATTCTAAGCCCAAATCAACCATCCTAAACCTTAGGAAAACATACCACAACACCATTCAAGCACACACAAGCCCGAAAACAACCTCCACTCGCATCACACACAAACACATACACACGGGTCAAACACACACATTTCAAAAACGGGTTTTCTATGTGTTCCAACCCCAAATCAGTTGAAAACACATAAAAGAGGGGTCCTAGAACTCACACAAACGACCACAGCGAGAAGAGCTTCGAATCAACATGCTACACTTCAACTTTCGCGCCCGAAATCACGAAAACGAGGCCTCCCTCTCCCCTCAAATACTCCTCTTCTCTTGGCTGATTTTTTTGTAAGTGTGGGGAGAGTGAGGGCTGCCCTCTCCCCTCAAATTCTCTCCAATAACCCCACTTTCTCTCTTTGGTGGGTTTGGTCCCCTGACTGTGGACTTTATTTCTTTTTTCTTCATTCGTCGGCTTCAAAATAAATAACTGGGTGTTACAAGTCCACCCCTCTTAAATACGTTTCGTTCCCGAAACCTATTATTCCTCGTACAAACGTGGGTAATGCTGCCTCATATCTTCTTCAGTCTCCCACGTAGACTCAGATCCCTTTTTGTGCTTCCACTGTACGCGCATAAGTGGGACCACTTTATTCCTCAATCTTTTCTCTTTACGGTCGATAATTGCCACCGGTTGCTCTACATAATTGAGTCGTTCATCTACCTCTATATCCTCCAATAGAACAATCATATCTTCGTCCGCCAAACATTTCCTCAGATGAGATACATAGAATGTCGGGTTAATTCCTCTTAACTCCTCTGGTAACTCCAATCTAGACGCCACCTCCCCCACTCGAGTAATGATTCGGAAAGGCCCTATATACCTTGGGCTCAACTTGCCCCGCTTTCTGAACCGGAGGATACTCTTCCAAGGTGAGACCTTCAACATAACACGGTCACTCACCTGGAACTCAATCGGTCTGCGTCGTTTATCAGCATACGACTTCTGTCTATCTTTGGCTGCTTTCATGAAGGCTTTGATCCTTTCAAGCTTCTTAATCGACGCTCCCTAACTCTTTATGACCAATATCACCCCAACAAACGGGTGTTTTGCATCTCCTACTGTATAGCATCTCATAAGGGGGCATACCAATGCTGGCATGATAACTGTTGTTGTATGAGAACTCCGCTAATGGTAAGTGGTCATCCCAACTTCCTCCAAAATCGATAACACAAGCACGAAGCGTATCCTCCAACGTCTGAATAGTCCTTTCGGACTGACCATCTGTCTGGGGATGATAAGTCGTGCTGATATGTAACCTCGTCCCCATCGCGTCGTGGAATTTCTCCCAAAATTTAGATGTAAACCGGGTGTCACGATCAGACACAATAGACACCGGCACACCATGACGAGTTGAAATCTCCTTGATGAAAAGATCCGCCAACCTCTCGGATGAATATGTCTCGCGGATCGGTAGGAAGTGAGCACTCTTCGTCAAACGGTCAACTATCACCCATATGGCATCATACCCTTTCGGAGTACGTGGTAGCTTTGTAATAAAATCCATGGTGATGTGCTCCCACTTCCATTCCAGTATATCCAAAGGTTAGATCTTCCCATACGGCTTCTGATGCTCGGCCTTCACTTGTAAACAAGTAAGACATCTACTCACATACTCCACTACGTCACGCTTCATACCCGGCCTCCAATAATCTTTCTTCATGTCTTGGTACATCTATGTAGCACTGGGATGAATAGAGTATCGAGTCTTGTGAGATTCGTCCATAATCTTCACCCGTAGATCCCTAAAACGAGGAATCGACATTCGTCCAAATCGGGTTCTAACACCAAGTGTGTTTTCACCCAACTCTGCGACCGGATATCTCATTCTTTCAGAGTTAAGATGATCTTCTTTCAATGCCTCATCTTGAAACTCTTTGACTTGCTTCATCACATCCGAGGTCATGATCAACTGGTATGCTTTCACCCGAATCGGCTCGGGTCTCTCCCTTCGACTAAGGGCATCCACCACCACGTTGGCTTTGCCCGGATGGTAATGGATCTTGCAATCATAGTCCTTTATGAGCTCCAACCATCGTCTCTGCCTCATGTTCAGGTCCTTCTGCTCAAAGAAATACTTTAAACTCTTGTGATCAGTGAATATGGTGCACTTCGTCCCGTAAAGATAGTGCTTCCAAATCTTTAACGCAAAGACCACGGCTACTAGCTCCAAGTCATGAGTAGGATAATTGACCTCATGAACCTTCAACTGACGGGATGCATAGGCTATAACCTTTCCTCTCTGCATTAACACGCACCCCAACCCCGAGTAGGAAGCATCAGAATAAACCACCAGATCTTCACTTCCATCGGGTAATGACAGAACAAGAGCTTGAGTCAATCTCGCCTTCAATTCCTCGAACGCCTTCTCTTGAGCTGACCCCATACGAACTTCACATCTTTCCGGGTCAACTTAGTTAGTGGAGAAGCGATCTTAGAGAAGTCTTGAATGAATCTTCGGTAATAACCCGCCAAACCCAAGAAACTACGAATCTCGGATGGCGTCTTTGGAGACTTCCATTGCATCACCGCTTCCACCTTTGCCGGGTCCACCATAATCCCGTCAGGATTCACCACATGACCCAAGAATTGAACCTCGCGCAACCAGAACGCGCACTTGGAGAACTTGGCGTACAACTTCTCCCTTCTCAACGTCTCCTGAACCTCCAGAATGTGACCGGCATGCTCTACCTCGCTCTTCGAATAAATTAGGATATCATCAATAAACACAATCACTGATTTATCCAACATTGGCCGACACACTCGATTCATTAGATCCATAAAAGCAGTTGGCGCATTGGCCAAACCAAAGGACATGACAAGAAACTCGTAGTGATCATAACGTGTGCGAAAAGCTGTTTTAGGAATATCCTGCTCCTTCACCTTCAACTGATGGTAGCCCGATCAAAGATCTATCCTCGAGAACCAACTGGCACTTTGCAGCTGATCGAACAAATCATCAATTATCGGTAAGGGGTGTTGGTTCTTTATC
Source organism: Flaveria ramosissima (assembly GCA_025215565.1). NCBI lineage: Eukaryota > Viridiplantae > Streptophyta > Magnoliopsida > Asterales > Asteraceae > Flaveria > Flaveria ramosissima. Next base: position 50,760,498 of record CM046043.1, read on the forward strand.
ATCAACTTATTCAGCTCACGGTAGTCAATACACATCCTCATACTACCGTATTTCTTCTTCACAAACAGTACTGGAGCACGCCAAGGAGAGATACTCGGTCTAATGAACCCCTTATCAAGCAGCTCTTGCAACTGCTCCATCAACTCTGGCGTCTCCGTCGGAGCCAACAGATACGGGGCCTTGGCAACACGTTGGGCACCCGATATCAAATCAATCTGAAACTCGATCTCACGGTCAGGTGGCACTCCTGGTAAGTCTTCGGGAAATACATCTGGAAAGTCACACACAACCGGTACATCGGATAGTTTTGGTGTTGGCGTATCCACATCCTTTACATAGGCCAAGTAGGCACTACATCCACGCTTCATACACTTTCCCGCCACCGCCATCGAAATTACTTTCGGAATCGTCGTGACCCGATCACCATAAACCGTCACCGAACTCCCGTCAGGCGCTGTCAACCGAATCATCTTCTTGCGACACACAATGTTTGCCTCGTAGTCCGCTAACCAATCCATTCCAAGAACCAAATTGAAACCACCTAAGGTCATCACGAACGGTCTAACAAGAAACTTATGACCTTCTAGTTTCACATCACAGTCTTTTATCATCTCAGAAATCCGGGTAGACTTACCTTTGGCAGTTTCTACATCAAAGGGCGCATCAACACGTCTACTACTAACAGGCAGCTTAGCACAGAAAGTAGCAGAAATAAAATTTTTACTAGCACCAGAATCAAATAACACAGAAGCTAAAGTTTGGTTCACTAGAAACGTACCGGACACAACGTCAGGGTCCGTCCTAGCCACCTCCTGTGTCATCGTGAACGACCTGGCGCTCGCCCTTGGTCCCTCTCCTCCAGCCTTCTTCACCCCGGAATTCTCAGCCCTCGGCTTCTTACAATCCCTACTCATATGGCCCTCCACGCCACAGTTAAAACACCGGATCGTACGACAGTCCCTTGCTACATGCCCCATCTTCCCACATTTGAAGCACAAGTTCGACCCCAGCCTGCATTCCCCATTGTGCTCCTTTCCACATCTACCACACTTCTTCGGTCCTGCACCAGATGTGACCACGCGACAGTCATCCACCCGTGCGCTCTTGTTACCTGTCGGGGCACCACCCCGACCAAACCTCTTCCTGTTCCAGTTCTGGTCTCCACCACTCTTCTTACTGCCTTCAGCCACCACCATCATTCTTTCATCATACAACCTCCCGGCCAAGTCAACCGTCAACCTAAACGTACTCGGTCGGGCGACGATCATGTGCCTGCGAATATCCGCTGGCAAACCATGAATGTACCTCTTGATCTTTCGTGATAGAGGTGTCACCTGATCCGGCACCAGCCATGCCATCTCATTGAACTTGGTGGTGTACTGTTGATGTGTCATCGTCCCCGCCTCCAACTACATAAAACTCCCTCTCAACCTTATCCATCTCCCTATGAGGACAAAACTCCTCAATCACCAACTTCTTCAACTCTGACCATCTCATCCTTTCGATAGCCCGACTACCCTCAGCTTGGACAATATTGTCCCACCAGCATAGAGCTGAGTGCACGAAAGAATAGGCAGCAAACTTTACCTTCTGTCCCACCAGCAGTGCCGTTACCATCAAAAGTAGGGGGCTTGCATCGTTGAAACGCCCCATAGTTACAGCCTCGTGCCGCCTCCGGCGCAGGCTCTTTTTCTTCCTCTTGTTTATTATCAGAGAGAACCGTTTCAGGCTCCGGTTGCTCTCGTCCTCCTGAGGACCTGTTTCTCTCCATTCTTTCTCCTTCCTTTACAGCCTTGATAACTTCGGTCACCACAGACGGTAAGATTGTCTGCATGACCTGATGCACCTCTTCAACAATAGCCTCCTTTACCGACTCCCTCAAGTTAGCACTCTCATCACCGTCCTCCGAATGAGGGGTCTTAGGTTCTTCATTAACCACCTTTTCAACTCTAGGCCTTCCTCTTTTGGGTCGCGGTTCAGCGTCCGGCCCACCACGACCTCCACCCCTCGAAGCTTTTGAAGATCTACCACCGGCCATTCTCTAACACACTAAAAGATTCAAACACCAACACGGTCATTCAAGGGAACAGCTCAGTTTACCTCAAGTATAGTAAGTCCCTAATTACAGTGACCAGTTGTGATTAGCCACTTACTTTACTCTTCATACCCCGAGCATTACCTATCCTGACTACATCAGTATCTAAATCTACATACAACACATAAACCACATAACATGCTCACGTAATACCGGTTAACATTAAGAAAATACCTGATGGCACGCAGCTACTCAGATTGGCATCCCTTCCCTTTCCGTCCCATTTTCAATTTAAGTTAAGGTTTATTTTGAAAATTTACCCATTTCACTTAAACTTTGGCTCTGATACCAACTTGTAAGGCCCCGATCCCGGGATGCTCACAGTTGGACAATCATCGCACATAAAACATATAATTACATTTGACTTTCATAAAACATCGCAGCGGAATCATAAAAATAGACACTCAATTCATTATAAAAGCTTTTGCAAAACAATACATCGTTATCAAGTTACAAAATACATGTTGCATTACATCACAAAAGCATTATAAAAATGGATGTCATCCAAAAGAGCTTAGTAGCCGCCTCGTGCCATCCCCAGCAACCATTACCTGCCAACTAGAAACACACAAAAGTCAGCTTTGCTGAGTGAGTTCTAGTTTTATAATAAAACATACTTTTCTTTCATTAAAACCGTTCTTTACTTTCATGCGATCATACATCATACGTACACATAGATAATATCATTATTATCTTCATCGTTCATCCATTAACTTGCATTCATTCATACTTTCTTACTCTCATTCGTTCGTTCATCATTACATCTTTTCTTTCCGTCACAACCATGAACTTTTACCCTTCCGTCCGTTTGTACTGGGCCGAAGCCTATCATAGACCTTCATCACGGTGCACAGCACCTCATGGCCACAGTACCGAAGGTAAAAATTCAGGTATACCATTGTCATGCGCTATGCCCTTCCGTCCGTTGGTACTGGACCGAAGCCTATCATAGACCTTAATCACGGTGCACAACACCTCATGGCCACAGTACCGAAGGCAAGCAACAATGGTTCTATACAAATGGTCAATCACAAAGAAGGACCCCGATGTGCATCCTTCTGGGGTAGCTAACCCGCACACCGTTGGGCTAACACCTTACAATGGGGCGTGTCCCGACATCCAATGCTTGCAAGACTTTTGTTACATTCTATCTTTTATTAATGCATGCATTCATTCATCATGTTCCTCTTTCATTATCTTCCACTTTACGTTACATAATACTTTCATTTCATTCATTAACATTCCATGTAAAGCCAAGGGAAAATAATCATACATAAATAAGGAACATCAACATACACAGTCAACATCATCATATAGGGCATCATCAAACATACATAACATACATCATGCATAATCATACAACATCATACATCATCATCATCATGCCCAACATAACCTTTATGGTCTCAAAGTCAACTTACATGAACTACCGGGAACCTTCCACGTCAAGACTTAAATCTCATTTTCCCCCGAAAGATAGTAAATAAATTATGATCTTTCGGGCGTATAAGCCCTACTTGGGCGTATGGACACCTTCCAGTCGCATGGCCTTACAGGCGACTGAACACTTAGGCGAATGGACATCAGGTGAATGGACCCTATGCGAATGGACCTATGCGGATGGACCTATGGGCGAATGGACACCTATGCGTATGGACTCTCAGTCGCATGACCTTCATGCGTATGGCCTTCAGTCGCATGACTTCAGGTGCATGGGCTTCAGTCGCATACCCTTCGTACGAATGGACCTCAGTCGCATGGCCTCCAGGCGCATGGACCTCAGTCGCATAACCTTCAATCGCATACCTTACAGGCGCATGAACTTCAGTCGTATGACTTCCATGCGTATGGACCTCAGTCGCATGGCAATCGTGCGCATGGACCTCAGTCGCATGCCATTCGGCCGTATGGCCTCCAGTCGCATGCCATTCGGTCGCCTAGCCCTAGCTGATGCAGAATGTAGTTCATCCTGAACCCAATCTGCCATTTTCAACCTCCAAGCTCTTCCAAACTCATTCTAAGCCCAAATCAACCATCCTAAATCTTAGGAAAACATACCACAACACCATTCAAGCATACACAAGCCCGAAAACAACCTCAACTCGCATCACACACAAACACATACACACGGGTCAAACACACACATTTTAAAAACGGGTTTTCTATGTGTTCCAGCCCTAAATCAGTTGAAAACACGTAAAAGAGGGGTCCTAGAACTCACACAAACGACCACAACGAGAAGAGCTTCGAATCAACATGCTACACTTCAACTTTCGCGCCCGAAATCACGAAAACGAGCCTGAAAACCCTTTTTCTCCTTCTCCTCTTCTCTTGGCTGATTTTTTTTAAGTGTGGGGAGAGTGAGGGCTGCTCTCTCCCCTCAAATACTCTCCCATAACCCCACATCCTCCGATTGTGGACTTTATTTCTTTTTTCTTGATTCGTCAGCTTCAAAATAAATAACCGGGTGTTACACAAATCCCTTTATTTTTAAACCTTTTGTAGCTTTTTCTATAAATTTTTTATTTTTTATAAAGAATGCACCATAAAATATATCATATTTTTTTTAATTCCCATATAACATTTTTACATTTGTATTTTTTACCCGACTTAACGAAATTACACCAGTGGCCAACAAAATACTTACATTATTGTTGTACCACTGTAAAAAAAACTTCTACACCCAATATACACCACTCCAACTAACAGTAATACCATGATTATAACAACCAAACAATATTACATCATATAACTACACCACTGTAACAAAACTTCAACACTGTAATTAAACCAAAAATAAAAACAGTACGCTATAACAAGAAGAACACCAATGCAATTACATTATTGTAGCGTAACTGAACTAATAATAGAAAACTACACCACTGTAATTATACTACTGTAACAAAACTTTAACACTGTAATTAAACAAAAAATAAAAAACTACATTGTAACAAAAAGAACACCATTGTAATTACACTATTGTAACGTAATTAAACCAAAAACAGAAAACTACACAACTGTAATTACACTACTGCGTCGAAATTACACCGTTAACTTTTTTAAATTGTAAATCAATGTAAACCAAGACTAAATGCACTAACAAAACCTAAAATTATTGTAAACCAATGTAAAGTAAGAACGTCAAGAAGTAGAACAAAATGACCTAAATTTATTCTAACAAATATCACATTCTACAACAGAAAACTTATAAAAAAATAGAGCAGCCAAATATGGGCACATTTTATGCATAATCAAAGTTTTCTTTACACATTAATCTTACCATTAAGTTTATAAATAGACGAAAATAAAATTTCCAAAATAAGAAATCAAACAGATATGAACAAAAGCACAAACCAAGAAGCAAATTGGGCATTCTTCAAGATCACAAATACAATCACCATCTCCAAGATAAAACAAAATTGAATCAAGAAATGTGATTCCAACATCCTGCAGAATAGGCATGACAGTTTTTTCAAGAAGACTTTGAATCTCTCTTACATTTCTGATTACTCCAACATTTTCTACCAGAACCAACAGGCACCAGCTCCAACATGTATGATGTCCAACAACCTCTAGGTTCTAAAATGAGTGGTGTATCAATCTGTCACACCCCAACCTTGACAGCGGAAACGTCGAGATGTGAGGGTTACGATTGTTCACAGCCACATAACGCTATTTATTAAATCCAAATATATTAATCATAAGATTCAATTGTAACATTACAAGCAAAAGTTTCAACAAAGAATACATCATGTACAAATGCTACAAATAACATGATCATCCATTTTATCTCTAGGTCCAATCCTAGATGTGATAAGCGTAGAACACATACTTGAGGTATTCCTGAAACATGATAAAAATAAAAGGTCAACATAAAAATGTTGGTGAGCATTCCATAGTTTTCAATACATAAGTATATAAAAGATGGCAATTCAAGTCGTAAGTTAGAGAATAAAGTGATTAGGGATGTTATGAACAATGCAACAATCAAACCTCGACAAAGTTTTACAAGTCTCAAACGTTTACAAGATTATACGATCAGCTAAGTGTACTTGGATCAACCAAAGCAGGCTTGTCTGGCCCATAGATCTATGACTTCGCTGGGCTAACAATAGTTAATGATTGTACATATAACGCCATAACATGGTAACCACGAAAGTTCAACTAACCACAACTTTACAAGATGAATTGCCATAGGTTTACGAGTCTCAAATAAGTTTACAAGTGCAATAGTATAAGTTAACATGTTTCACCCCAAAGTGTGAAAATAAGAAAAAGGGGTATGGAAATACTCACATGGAAAACAAGTATAAGAATGATGATAAGGGATTAAACGAGGCTCCAACGATTTCTTTTACAAGATACCTAAACGTATTGATTCCAAGATTAAGTTTAATAATAAGATTAATAGTGAGATGTGAACTAAGGTTCAATTGGGATTTGGGGGTTTAAATAATTAAATAAAATAATAAGTTGTTTACGTTTTGGTTTAATAGAGATGGTATAAATCAATTAAGACTAAGAATAATAATGCATGATTCAATAATTTAATTTATTGAATTAAAGATTAAATAAAATGTGTGAAAAGATATAATTAATTTTGAAATTAATTATTTAACATTTGATGAAGATGATTAATTGAATACTTATTGATATAGCTTGCAAAATAATAAAGAATTATTTAAAGTCACTTTAATCGTTTTAAATAATCTTTCTAAGGCCTTAAAACCAAGATGATCAATAATAAAAACTTATTTTGTTTTTATAAGTTTTACGAAATAAAAGTTTAAAGAACAAATTGATTAATTATTTGTATATACATGGTTGAATGAAAAAAATGATTAAGTAATTATTTAAATGATTATTTAAATAACTATTTACATAATTATTCATTTAACATATTGATTTACATTGTTTCAAATAATCTCCATTTAAAATAACGTGATGTAAACGATGAATATTTAAAGGAAACGTTTGGACCATTAATTTATTAATTACTATTTAAAATAACCAAGAAAAGTATTTTATTAAAAAAGAATATTTAATTATTTAAATTTAGGAAAAATTATAAAAATGATTTGACGATTTTAAAAATATTAGAAGTTTACAAAATCCATTATTAAAGTTATTAAAAATTTTCTACACTTAATTTGAGGGCTAAAAGCCTTTAAAAAAATTAATGAGGGTGCCAGGGTTCGAACCCGGGACCTCAAGGTGGTGGTGCAAGTGAATAACCAGTGAACCAGGCGTACAACCGTGGTTTAATTTGGTTTTAAAATCTTAAAAAATTAATAGAAAGAAAACCCCAAATTCCTTATAAACCCTAGTTTCGGGTTGCAACAAATTGAACATCCAAATGATGTGGTTAACGAAATCAAGAAAAGGGCTTTGATTCCTTGAGTAAAACCGAGTATGTAGATGTGTGTAATTACCAGAAAGATGCTCGAATCAACGTTGCAATGAGAAGAGACGGTCGCGACTATTTGGATGTTGATTCAAGGCGAGAACGTTGATGTTAATTAAATTAACTTTGCAGATAGATCTTAGGATCAATCTTAAGCAAAAGCCCTCTGTTAATTCGGTGTAATAGGACTTCGAACATGGATCTCCATTAAGTTGCAGGTCACGATGAAGGTGGTGATCAATTGCAATGAAATTGTGTTTATCAGGTGAAATTAGATGTGATAATCGTTTAGAGATAGATAAACAATCGTTTTGGTTGAGTTAATTTGATTATTATTAGTGTTTTAATGCCGAACGTTGCAACTCGGTGATCGACGGTTACACGAGCTCGAAACGCTCCTGTAACCGATGTTAAACTTAATTAAGACGCATCCAATAGTTCGAAACGTTCACTTGAACGGTTAGGAATCGTTTTGTGCTGCTGAAACTCGAAGAATCGAGTCCTTTAACCTTGCCGGAGCTCGCCGGACTCGCGGCCGGAAGTGGTGGCCGGATTTGCAGGAATTAAAGGGGGGGGGGTTTGGTTTTCAAAAGTTTACACAAATGGTCCCTGTGTTTTCAACAATTAACAACAAGAACTTAAAGTTTTGTTTTTAGTTTTAGCTAATTTACACTTTAGACCCTGAAGTTTTAAAATGTTATTATTTTATGCTAAAGCTAGTTAAATACAAGTTTTAAAATAATAACACTTATATTGTTTCACTTTTTTTTACAAGATTACTTTTAGTATGATTATTATTGTTATTAATATTATTATCATTAATATTATTATTATTAGTGTCATTATTATAATAATAATAATAGTTATTATTTTATTTAAGATTATTAACACCTTAAATTTTATAATAATAAGCAAACATTATAACACTTATAATGTTATTATTATTATATTAATTTGTTAATCACCAAATTAATTATTAAGTATAACAAACCCCAAAGTTTCAAAATGGCATAAAAGGCCCTTTCAAAATTTAACAAAGTTAACTTCTAAGTTAACAAAATTAAGAGATGTCACAGTCTCCCCAACTTAAAAGAATTTCGTCCCGAAATTAAGAATGAACTTAAATGAACAAAAGGAGTTATAATGAAAGGTAAGTGTACAACGGCCAGTGATAGACGTTTGGTTACGGATGAGATGTTTCACTTTATGGAACCTTACAAGTTTCTTGACATAGTGCATACCAATTTGAACTCTTCCAGTGAAATACGAGACTCTTTGAGAGTTGGCACATGAAACGTGGGAAGACGATGGCAAGTTACCGTAGTATATTAGAGAACATCTAGAACGTATTTACGTAATAAAGTGATGTCTTGAAATCAATGAAAAAGACCACCAATTGTAAGAAAAATTAACCGTCAGGATTTAAGGATCCCAAACGTCACTATATGAAACGATCTTAACGCATATCTTGTGAATATGTATCTCTCCTTTGACCAATCATCGGTCTAAGAATAATACGATATGCGAAGATTTTTGGAATAAGTTCACGACGATGGTTAGGAACATTATTAAAAGCAGAAAATGAATCGGTCATTCAAAATAACGATTGATGTTTTAACGCCATACTACGGTATACGAATTCATGAGTTAGATACAAGTCAATTTATCGACCCATTATCTCACATGAGTCAATATGAGATTAGTCAATTGGTCTATAATGCACCAATTTCCAGTATGACATCCAAAATAAGAGACATTCGGTGATGAGAGATTGAGCAGGAGATTCCCGGGAACATGGGGGTTAGGTTTTGTCATATGTGAAGGTAAGACACTTGGACACATGCCAAGTTATGTCTTTTCTTTTATGCCAAACCCATGACTACGAATTACGAAATTTTATGAACCTTTATATCCACATTGCAATGAGGATAATAACAAGTCTTGTTGTTCAAAACCAAGATAAAATTTCAATGATTTCCAAGGTTAAGAGTTCAAAAACGATTCAAGAAATGACGCAAACATTAAGAAAAGTATTTGTAAACATGTTTTGCAAGGTAGCAAGTTTCCAAGTACAGTTTGCATACGCAGTTCATCAAACCCATAAGCACATCTGAGAAAGTTAGAAAGACATGAACACAAGTTGATAATGCCTTTATTTAGCAGAAAGATTGTTTAAGAAGGCTACCATCACACAATCATGTGTTGATGATAACTCAAAATAAAAGTTGATAAGTAAGAAATAAATAGTTCGATTTAGCTAGATCGAGTCAAAACATGAAGATAAAGGGAAAGAAATTGATTTAAGAATTCAAATGCTCCAAGCTCGGAATCAAAATCAACCTAGAGTGATCGGGTCTCCTTTCAAGTTCAGAAATCATGCTTTGGCTTGATAGGTCCAAACACTAACATTGGTTCACCCTTCAAGTTACTACATGTTTCTTGTCACTTGATTAAAACCTTGGTAAGTTGGAGATCAAGAAATGAGAATAGTCATCAAGGTGTGGTTTTCACTCCTAACTTGATGGTGTATTCCCAAGGTATGACCACTAACTTACCAATCAAAAAGTTCGATCCCAACTCCTTGTTAAGGATCCACAGAAATAAGACGAGGTAACTCACCATTAAGGTAAGGGAAATCACCCCTATCTTAACGGTGAAGTTTTACAAAAACAAAATATAACAAGATGAACTTCTTCATCAAAATCCAGAATTCACTCCTACTTTGATGAAGTCGTCTCATTTGAACAAATACAATTCATAAAGATGATATTATCATCAAGGTATGGAATTCACACCTATCTTGATGATTGAATTTCATAATAGCAAGAAAACAATCGAAGATTGACATTTGTCACCAAAGTACGGGTTTCAATCCTATTTTGGTGTGATCATGTCATTTGTGAAATGCCATTCCAAAGAAAATAATTGAAGTCAATCCTCGGGATAAGGAAATCACCCCGATCCAGAGGATGAAATTTTATAAATCACAATTGAAAACCATTTATCGAAACGAATAGAGAATCATCAAAGTAAGGGAATCACCCCTGTTTTGATGAGTTAGAATCATTTAGGAGATACGAGTGTTCTTAGTCATAGGTTGGCTTGCAAACAATTGCATCCCTCACGGTGCAGACGGTACGGAGTTTGACTTAACGACGAAAGGAAAATAATATCAATTAGAAATTCGGAAAATTTCAAGTTACATCAATGTAACAAAAGGAAAAACCATGCTTACAAGCTTAAGATCAAAGTTCGAGATAGCAGAATTTGTTATGATGGTGTTCAAATCTTGAATAATTTAAATCAGGAAGGCAAAATCAAGGACAAGAATGATTCGACATCATAATGAGATGTGAACATTCGATTCACAATCGAAGGGAATACATGGACTTCTCAAGATATGACATCAGCCATAACCTTATTAAAGACATGCGTACTTATAAGCGATCACTCATCTCAAGGGTTTCGAGTCAAGTAAATGGATTCAATGATCGAGTCAAATCACCATTTACACTTTGCCTAGACAAAGTATCCCGAGATGTAGGAATTCCACCTACAGCATTTCATGTTCTTAGTTATGGGACACATCCTTAAGAAGACTTGAGAACCATAAGTAACGGTTTAAATTTTTGAAGGCCACTCGGTTCAGATTTGCAATATCTTTGGATATATTAAGAGTCATGTACACATTGGTCAAGGTATAGAAATAGTTACAGAAAACGCCCAGTGTGTAACGATGTTTAAACGTAGGAGTTAAAATGTAAGATGGGTTCAATATCAACAGGAACATTCTATGTGATAAGAATGAGAAGATATTAAAGCTTTTGTGATAAACCAGTTCATGGAATCAAGGATTTTTTTTAAGATACAAGAGGATGGTCCCATTTGGGAACGCATTACCATTTGGAATCGTTGACACGTCAAGGTAAATTGACCCATTTGACTTAGAGACTTGTGTATGTTGACCATAGTTTATCACTCATCCCGGAAATCCCCAGGTAAGCATAACTGGTCTCGCAATGAGATTTATACGATATGCTTGCCTTAGCCTGAAGGCCTTTTGCCAGGAAATCCAGAATACAGGTGTCTATGTGTCACACAAAATTCTTAGGTTCATGAAATCAAAACCTTGATGAGATTTATATAGACTAGACATAACGTCTAAAGATCCAAGTCATAAGCATAAGCATAAGATTCCACGTGTCGTTGAAAATAAGATTAAGAGGTTTCATGTTCGGGGAGAGTCAAAGTGTCAAAGTTAAGTTTAGGGAGACAAGTAACCAAGTTTATATGATTATAAGGCACACCTATCTAAGAGCATCAAGTTGCACAAAAGGCATCCCTAAGTAAATAGCATCATGTGACATGCAACAATAAGTAAACACAAGTTTATAAGGTTCTTTCTATGAGGTTCATGCAACTATAGTCTAGGTCACCATTTCTAATAACCTAAATCCCTATAGTTATGGGCTCTGATACCAATCTGTCACACCCCAACCTTGACGGCGGAAACGTTGAGATGTGAGGGTTAAGATTTGTTCACAGCCACATAACGCTATTTATTAAATCCAAATATATTCATCATAAGATTCAATTGTAACATTACAAGCAAAAGTTTCAACAAACAATACATCATGTACAAATGCTACAAATAACATGATCATCCATTTTATCTCTATGTCCAATCCTAGATGTGATAAGCTTCAAAGAGTAGAACACATACTTGAGGTATTCCTGAAACATGATAAAAATAAAAGGTCAACATAAAAATGTTGGTGAGCATTCCACAGTTTTCAATACATAAGTATATAAAAGATGGCAATTCAAGTCGTAAGTTAGAGAATAAAGTGATTAGGGATGTTATGAACAATGCAACAATCAAACCTCGACAAAGTTTTACAAGTCTCAAACGTTTACAAGATTATACGATCAGCTAAGTGTACTTGGATCAACCAAAACAGGCTTGTCTGGCCCATAGATCTATGACTTCGCTGGGCTAGCAATAGTTAATGATTGTACATATAACGCCATAACATGGTAACCACGAAATTTCAACTAACCACAACTTTACAAGATGAATTGCCATAGGTTTACAAGTCTCAAATAAGTTGACAAGTGCAATAGTATAAGTTAACATGTTTCACCCCAAAGTGTGAAAATAAGAAAAAGGGGTATGGAAATACTCACATGGAAAACAAGTATAAGAAGATTAAACGAGGCTCCAACGATTTCTTTTACAAGATACCTAAACGTATTGATTCCAAGATTAAGTTTAATAATAAAATTAATAGTGAGACGTGAACTAGGGTTTCAATTGGGATTTGGGGGTTTAAATAATTAAATAAAATAATAAGTCGTTTACGTTTTGGTTTAATAGAGATGGTATAAATCAATTAAGACTAAGAATAATAATGCATGATTCAATAATTTAATTTATTGAATTAAAGATTAAATAAAATGTGTGAAAAGATATAATTAATTTTAAAATTAATTGTTTAACATTTGATGAAGATGATTAATTGAATACTTATTGATATAGCTTGCAAAATAATAAAGAATTATTTAAAGTCACTTTAATTGTTTTAAATAATCTTTCTAAGGCCTTAAAACCAAGATGATCAATAATAAAAACTTATTTTGTTTTTATAAGTTTTAAGAAATAAAAGTTTAAAGAACAAATTGATTAATTATTTGTATATACATGGTTGAATGAAAAAAATGAATAAGTAATTATTTAAATGATTATTTAAATAACTATTTACATAATTATTCATTTAACATATTGATTTACAATATTTCAAATAATCTCCATTTAAAATAACGTGATGTAAACGATGAATATTTAAAGAAAACGTTTGGACCATTAATTTATTAATTACTATTTAAAATAACCAAGAAAAGTATTTTATTAAAAAGAATATTTAATTATTTAAATTTAGAAAAATTATAAAAATGATTTGACGATTTTAAAAATATTAGAAGTTTACAAAATCCATTATTAAAGTTATTAAAAATTTTCTACACTTAATTTGAGGGCTAAAAAGCCTTTAAAAAAATTAATGAGGGTGCCCGGGTTCGAACCCGGGACCTCGAGGTGGTGGTGCAAGTGAATAACCAGTGAACCAGGCGTACAGCCGTGGTTTAATTTGGTTTTAAAATCTTAAAACATAAATAGAAAGAAAACCCCAAATTCCTTATGAACCCTAGTTTCGGGTTGCATCAAATTGAACATCCAAATGATGTGGTTAACGAAATCAAGAAAAGGGCTTTGATTCCTTGAGTAAAACCGAGTATGTAGATGTGTGTAATTACCAGAAAGATGCTTGAATCAACGTTGCAATGAGAAGAGACGGTCGCGACTATTTGGATGTTGATTCAAGGCGAGAACGTTGATGTTAATCAAATTAACTTTGCAGATAGATCTTAGGATCAATCTTAAGCAAAAGCCCTCTGTTAATTCGGTGTAATAGGACTTCGAACATGGATCTCCATTAAGTTGCAGGTCACGATGAAGGTGGTGATCAATTGCAATGAAATTGTGTTTATCAGGTGAAATTGGATGTGATAATCGTTTAGAGATAGATAAGCGATCGTTTTGGTTGAGTTAATTTGATTATTATTAGTGTTTTAATGCCGAACGTTGCAACTCGGTGATCGACGGTTACACGAGCTCGAAACGCTCCTGTAACCTATGTTAAACTTAATTAAGACGCATCCAATAGTTCGAAACCTTCACTTGAACGGTTAGGAATAGTTTTGTGCTGCTGAAAGTCGAAGAATCGAGTCCTTTGACCTTGCCGGAGCTCGCCGGACTCGCGGCCGGAAGTGGTGGCCGGATTTGCGGGAATTAAAGGGGGGAGGGGTTTGGTTTTCAAAAGTTTACACAAATGGTCCCTGTGTTTTCAACAATTAACAACAAGAACTTAAAGTTTTGTTTTTAGTTTTAGCTAATTTACACTTTAGACCCTGAAGTTTTAAAATGTTATTATTTTATGCTAAAGCTAGTTAAATACAAGTTTTAAAATAATAACACTTATATTGTTTCTATTTTTTTTACAAGATTACTTTTAATATGATTATTACTGTTATTAATATTATTATCATTAATATTATTATTATTAGTGTCATTATTATAATAATAATAATAGTTATTATTTTATTTAAGATTATTAACACCTTAAATTTTATAATAATAAGCAAACATTATAACACTTATAATGATATTATTATTATATTAATTTGTTAATCACCAAATTAATTATTAAGTATAACAAACCCCAAAGTTTCAAAATGGCATAAAAGGCCCTTTCAAAATTTAACAAAGTTAACTTCTAAGTTAACAAAATTAAGAGATGTCACACAATCGATGTAGATCTACCTCACAGGTGGTTGTTTGCCAGTGGTGAGCAACGGGGTTGATTACAAACGTAACGACGACTTTGAATGTCAACATTAGCATGGAAGATGAAGAAGGGAATGGGAATGATGGGGATGGTGATGTTGGAGTAGGGTGGTGTTCGACTAGTGGTGGTGGTAGGTTATGTTTAATGGTGAAGATGGGAATCTACTTGTGATAATGGTGAAGATGATAAGTATTTTGAGAAAGAGATATAAAGATTTAAAATATATAAATAAAATCTGACAAAAGGTACAAAAAGTATAAAAGCTCAAAAGACTATCTTACCCCTGAATTGATCCTAGCCTTTTAAATGAAATCTTGTTATTTTAGATTAAATCAATGGCTACCTGATGGGTTAATAAGTTCTCATAAAAACCAAAGGTTCTCATATGATCCAAATCCTATATATATATAGATACATATAGATAGATATAGATAGACAGAGAGACAGAGACAGAGAGAGATAGAGAGAGAGAGAGAGAGAGATAGAGAGAGAGAGATAATATATAGATATATAGAGATATAGAGATAGATATAGAATATAGATATATAAAGGATATACAGATAGATATACATATAGATATATGGATGATATATGATAGATATAGATATAGATAGAGTATAGAGATATATAGATGAGAGATATAGATATAGATATATACAGAGATATATACATATATATATATATACATATATATATATACATATATATATATATATATATATATATATACATACATATATATATATATATATATATATATATATATATATATATATATATATATATATATATATACCTATATATATAGGTATATTGTAACACCCGAAAATTTCCTTTGTAGCCGACGAAAGAAGAAAAAGAAAAAAAGTCCAAAGTAGAGGGACCAAACCCGCCAACGAGAGAAACTTTGATGCACGGGAGTATAAAAGGGGGAAGACATCCCTATTCTCCCCATTTTCAGCCAAGAGAGGAGAAGAGAAGAGAAGGAGAAAAGAGGAGAAAAGTTGGTTCGGGTGGATTCGAGCGTGGAATTCAACGTGGAGCGAGTCAAATCGAAGCTCTACTCGACGAGATCGTTAAGGTGAGTTCTAGGACCCCTCTTTTACACGTTTTCAACTGATTTTGGGGCTGGAACACGTCCAAAAACCTATTTTCGAGTTTTTGGGTGAAGACCCGTTTTGATGCATGTATGTATGTGTATGATGCGTTTGAGGCTCGATTTCTTGCTTGGTTATGCTTGTATGTGGTCATGGTATGTTTCCCTAACCTTTAGAAGGGTTGATTTGAGATTAAAAGAGGTTTGGAAGGGGTTGGAGGTTGAAAACCCGCGGCTGCAGTTGACCTAACTGCACTCTGCACCAGCTAGGGCTAGGCGACCGACTGGAGGGCGACTGGAGGCCATTCGGCCGATTGAAGTGCGACTGAGGTCCATACGCACATTTGCAATGCGACTGAGGTCCATACGCATGATGGTCATGCGATTGAAGTTCATGTGCTTGGGAGTCATGCGATTGAGAGGTGGTGCGACTGAGGTTCATTCGCATGAGGAGTATGCGACTGAAGCCCATACGCCTGAAGTCATGCGACTGAAGGCCATACGCATGAAAGTTATGTGACTGGGAGTCCATTCGCATAGAGGTCCATTCGCCCATATTCCATTCGCATAGGGTCCATTCGCATAGATGCCCATTTGCCTAAGTGTTCAGAGATGATAGCCGAGATGAGAGTCCTCGACGATGTGATAGGCATGGACGGTATAAGGTGACGCAGGATGATGAGATTATGATGATAATGTTGATGGAGATGATAATGGTATGTATGATGTTATGCGTTATGTTAGGCACGGCGGTGCGTGTGACGCATAGTATGTATGATGTGCGTGATGTGATGTATGATTGATGCGTATGTATGATGATGCCGTATGTTTATGTTTATGTGATGTTCCTTGTTATGTATGTTTATCTTTCTATGGCTTTGCGTTGAACGTTAATGAATGAAATGAAAGTATTATGTAACGTAAAGTGGAAGATAAAGAAAAGAGGAACGTAATGAATGAATGCATGCATTAATGAATGAATGAAATCGTGTGAGGTATGTATGTGAAGCGAAGTGAAGTGCGCGGCTCTAATGCTTTAGGCTCAACCGTGAGAGGTTCAGCTAGTCTATAGTGTGCACACAAGGGTTCCAGTCTTTGTGGCTGACCTTCGATGATGTACCCACTTCGGTGGGGGTGATGTACCCATTTCGATGGGGGTGATGTACCCATTTCGATGGGGGTGATGTACCCATTTCGATGGGGGTGATGTACCCACTTCGGTGGGGGTGATGTACCCACTTCGGTAGGGGTGTAGTACCCATAATGTTGGGGGTGTAATGTATGATGGTTACCCGGGTTACGCATAACTCCGGGGGTGTAGCATGAAGCCATGCATATGTATGAGGTGAGCAACCCGGTCGTTGTAAAAGACTCGAGTACGTGCTATCGTGATTTTGCCTTGGGGTGAGCAACCTTGTTGTTGCAAAAGACTCGGATAGTTCGCTATCATTAATATGGGCAATGAGGTGAGCAACCCTAAGGGTGCAAAAGACTCGGATAGCGTGCGATCATTGAGATTGCTATTGAGGTGAGCGACTTTGTGTTGCAATAGCCTCGGATGGAGTTCAATCCCTGTGATTGACTCATATAGGATCTTTGTCGCATATCCCGGTGTTGTGTCAGTCTTCGGACATGAGTCGAGGGCTTGTGAGCAGGTCCCGGCACAGCATCAGCTTTCGAGCATGAGTCGGGGATATTGCATGAGACAAGATTCGAGTAATGAAAAGTAATGAGTAAAGTGATGAATGGAAGAATGAATGTATGAAATGAACGTTAACGAATGATCCTAATAATGTATGAAATGAAATCCTTGTCATTCGACCTCAGTAATCGTGGCTGTGTGCCATGAAGAGGGTAAAGTCTGACAGGATCTAGAAAGAAGAGAAAGATAATGATGTATGACGAATGATGTATGTAATGAACGAAATGACGAAGATAATAATGATATTATCTGTATGTACGTATGATGTGTGAACGCATGTGTCACACCCTCAAAATCCACGTGCGGAGTTTTACCGCGAGGCGTGTGAACAAACCAGGATCACAGTCAATAGTTACTCAGAACGACTCTATATGCCATGATTAAAATAAAACAACCAAAGTTCAACTTTAAATTGTGCGGAAGCGTTTTGAAAACAACTCAAATAAATAAAAGTATAACTATGGCAAAACATGTGCCAACCCAAAAGAGTAAACCATAATCATTAAAATGCTAAATGTCTTGAAAACCGAGTCTTAGTATGCAAGTGAACCGTGGAGTGCTCCTAGAGGCAAGCAGCTAATGACCTGAGAATAGCATACTAAAATGTCAACACAATGGTTGGTGAGTTCAAGAGTTAATATTCAAACATAAACAGTTTAATAATCGAGATATACTAGTAGTGCATTGCAATAGATAGCTAGTCTATTAACAAATAAATATTAATGCATAGTGATTTCGCAATTGAAGCTGACTGTGTTACGTTGTTGCCTCCTGTCATGACTCAACAGGTCGTGACAATGTTCAATAGGACAAGTTGCACCCGGTTGACCTCGAGTCACACAGGTGGGGCTCGTCCGACCTAGTAGTACTACCCAAATTTCCCCGCTATTCAATATTAACAATTCGAAAGTGTGAGGACTTTCCCATGATAAACAGCACTATATTAATATTATGCACAACTAAAAATATACATAAAGCGTTTGTAGTTTTACCAGTATGCTATCTCCCCCAAAAGAGATTATGTAAAGAGTGGGGCATGAACTCACCTGATATGCGTATAGATACTTAGAGTTTGACTTGACTGACAGAGTGAACAGACAACCCTCAGAGGTTACCTAGATCATATAAGTATATGAGTACGTGCAACAGAGAATATGTGAAACCCTAAGTACACTACAACCAAAGACTCAGGTTTTAGAAAATAATACATTTGACACAGTTGACCCGTTTGACCCGTTGGTGACTTTATGTGTTTTAGCCCATTTAAACAACCATACACATATATCATACAAGTTTAACATTCAAATGGTTCATGAGTATGCTACATCATCCAGGTGTATCACATAGATCATCATACAACCAAGTATCATACAAGTCATGCGAATCTAAACATTAACATGTCCACTAATTACAACATAATTAACATGTCACACAAGGATCAAATCACGCACCACATGCCATGTGAAGCCACTCACGACTTCACACCCTAAACCCTACCAATCCTACTAAGTAGGGGCCTCAGATTCGCACGCGTGTATGATGATCACATTCACATTCACTAACCATTTCATACATTCAACATACATCACAACAATCAATTTCCAATCCCAAGCATGATATCTTATTACTAATCCACATCAACATTATACATGCTCATCAAGGTACTAACACCACTCATGATTAACCAAACATCTCGTACAACAATATTAACATGTTCCAACCACATTAGAATTCATCTATGAACTTACTAACATGCTCCTAGCATCTCAAACATGATCAAACCATCATCTTTCACATGTTGCAAAAATAAAGTTTCCCTTTTGGGAAAGCACATCCCAAAACCTATCAAACATCCTATACATTCATGGATTCATTAACAATATACCAATTCAAGCTCATATCAACATCTAAGCATGATCAACAACATCCAAACATCATAATCCATCAATTCATATCCTAAAAAGTTACTAACTTTAGTAAGGTATGAACTATAGCATGTGTTTTTGAATTCTCAATGCTCACAACAACAATCTAACATCTAATCATCACCATGAACATATCCATAACATCAATTCATCACCAATTCAACATTACATGCAAAATAAAGTTACTATTCTTAGTAACCTATGAACATCAACATCAATTCACCAATTTCTTGCAAAATCAATGTAATCTAATATCCATACAATCTATTAAACATCAAACATTCATCAAACAATCATCCATCATGCATAATCAAGCTATTTTCGAACTAGGGTTTGTACATCACCAAAGATCATGATCAATCCACTAGAAACATACAATTCATACATAATCCACGTTAAACAACATGTAAATAACCTAACTAACGAATTAACAACATCAAACAACATCCAAATCGACTCCATGAAGACCGAATCGCGACTTTAGGTTCGGCCAACAACAAAAACTCACAAAAACATGAAAAATCTAACCTTTAAACGCGAGTTAACTTGCAATTGATGATTCCTATGTGTTGTAATCCTTGAAATCGACCAAAACCGAAGCACAATGATTGTTTCTTGATCAAAATCGCAAAGAGAGGGAGAGGGTGAGGGTTTGCGGCCGATTTGGGGTTTGGGGGGATTAGGGTTTGTTAATTTTGTTAAGTTTTAGTTTTAGGTAATTACACTTAACCCCCTTTATTTTATATTTTATAAAAACTATTCTTTTAAAAACTTTTTGAAAGGTTTTAACTTAATAATACCAACATTATTAATCAACAATAATAATATTTACATTATTTTCACAAGTCACAAGATAGGCAATTTATATATACGCGTTTCCACGTTACGCGATAAAATTCACCGTTAACATTTAAATTGTGTAAACACATAAGCATAACACAATAATCACATAATCAATTAGATTATCAATAATGTAACTTTATTAATTATTATTAGGTCACCAACGCTAAATGACAACTAGTGTGTGTTTACGACGCGTGTATGCAAGACTTAACGAAACTAACGGAGTTTGGTAACGGAAATTTACCGGATGTCACATTATCCCCATGTTGAAAGAATTTTCGTCCCGAAAATTGCGTTACATGGTGAGAGTGTTCCATCACTGGTCTACTGCATTGGCACACAGAAATCAAAATCGAGTGAGTTTTGGATGAGTTGTCACATCATCCCCATGTTGAAAGAAATTTCGTCCCGAAATTTAAATCAATACCTTCGTCTGCTGGCATTGTCTTCTCGAATAGGTGAGGGTACTTAAGCTTCATTTGGTCTTCTCGCTCCCATGTGAATTCTGGTCCACGTCGCGAATTCCAACGGATTTTGACAATAGGTATCTTGCTTTGCTTAAGTGTTTTCACCTCACGGTCCATCACCTCAACTGGTTCTTCAATAAAACGTAGTTGCTCATCCACTTGAACCTCTTCTAGTGGTACGACCATCGTTTCATCAGTTATGCATTTCTTTAAGTTTGATACGTGAAATACATCATGGATTCCACTTAGCGAACCAGGTAGGGCTAGACGATAGGCCACTGGACCTATTCTTTCCACTATTTCAAATGGTCCAACGTACCTCGGGTTTAGCTTCCCTCGCTTGCCAAACCGAACTACGCCTTTCCATGGTGAAACTTTCAACAAAACCTTGTCACCAACCTGAAACTCTAAGGTTTCCGTCTCTTATCAGCATAACTCTTTTGTCGGTCTAGCGCTGCTGCCATACGGTTCCGTATCTGTACGATCTTCTCGGTTGTCTCATGAATTAACTCGGGACCTGTTAGCTGACTATCCCCAATTTCTGCCCAGCAAACAGGTGATCTACATTTTCTCCCATACAACGCTTCGAAAGGTGCTGCTTGTATGCTAGTATGATAACTGTTGTTATAAGAAAACTCCACCAATGGCAGGTGAATTTCCCAGTTATTCCCGAAATCAATTACACAAGCACGTAGCATATCTTCCAACGTCTGTATGGTGCGCTCACTCTGGCCATCCGTTTGCGGGTGATAAGCAGTACTCATATCTAATCGTGTACCCAAAGATTTCTGCAATGATTGCCAGAAGTGTGACGTGAAACGAGCGTCGCGGTCCGAGATAATTGAGATCGGTACACCGTGTCTGGAAACGATCTCCTTGAGGTACAGGCGGGTTAATTTTTCCATCTTGTCAGTTTCCTTTATTGCAAGAAAATGAGCAGATTTTGTCAATCGATCCACAATAACCCATATCGTATCACAACCAGTACTAGTCCTGGGTAGCTTGGTAATAAAATCCATGGAGATTTGTTCCCATTTCCACATCGGTATCTCGGGTTGTTGTAATAGTCCGGATGGTTTTTGATATTCCACCTTTACCTTCGAGCAGGTCAAGCACTTGCTCACATATGTAGCCATATCCGCTTTCATATTAGGCCACCAATAGTGTGCCTTCAGATCATGATACATTTTATCGGATCCAGGATGTATAGAATACTTAGATTTGTGTGCCTCACTCATAACCAGGTCTCTCAGATTTCCATAGGCAGGCACCCAAAGTCTATCCATGAAATACCGAATTCCATCCTCCTTCATCACCAGCTGTTTATCCATTCCTCTCAACGACTCGGAACCAATATTTTCTGCTTTTAAAGCTTCTATCTGTGCCTCCTTAACTTGTTCAGGCAGTTGAGTACTGACAGTAAGCTGTAAAGCTCGCACCCGTCTGGGTTTAGCTGTTTCCTTCCGGCTTAAGGCATCAGCAACCACATTCGCCTTTCCCGGATGGTATTTAATAGCGCAATCATAGTCGTTTAGCAGTTCCACCCAACGTCGTTGCCTCATATTCAATTCCTTTTGCTCAAAGATATGTTGAAGACTCTTGTGATCGGTGTAGATAGTGCACTTGGTACCGTACAAGTAATGTCTCCAAATCTTTAAGGCAAAGACTACTGCACCCAACTCTAAGTCATGAGTAGTATAGTTCTTCTCATGAACTTTTAATTGTCTCGAGGCGTAAGCTATCACCTTGTCTCGCTGCATTAAGACACAACCCAATCCTTGAATGGATGCATCACAATACACCACGAAGTCATCCGTCCCCTCTGGCAGTGCTAGTATCGGCGCGGTACAGAGTTTCTGCTTCAATGATTGAAAAGCCGATTCTTGGCTTTCACCCCATTTGTATGTAGTCCCTTTGTGAGTCAAAGCTGTGAGAGGTTGTGCGATCTTAGAGAATCCCTCTATGAATCGTCGATAGTAACCTGCTAATCCCAAGAATTGTCTTATTTCACTCGGCGTTTTAGGTGTGGTCCAATTCTTGATCGCCTCAATTTTGGCAGGATCAACATGTATCCCTTTCTCATTAACAATATGACCTAGGAATTGTATTCTCGTATCCAAAAGTCACACTTAGAGAATTTGGCGTACAGCTGTTCCTTTTTCAGTAGCTCTAAGATCATTCGCAAGTGCTCTTCATGGTCTTCCTTGGTCCTGGAATATATCAGTATATCGTCGATAAACACAATGACAAACTGATCGAGGTAGGGTTTGCACACACGGTTCATGAGGTCCATGAACATAGCAGGTGCATTTGTCAACCCAAAAGGCATGACCAAGAACTCATAATGACCGTAGCGGGTACGAAACGCGGTTTTGGAAATGTCTTCTTCGTGGACTCTGAGTTGATGATAGCCAGATCTCAAGTCAATCTTCGAATAGTAACTTGATCCCTGGAGTTGGTCAAACAAGTCATCGATACGGGGTAGAGGGTATCGGTTCTTGACTGTTACTTTATTTAGCTCCCTATAGTCAATACACATCCGAAACATGCCATCCTTCTTCTTAACAAACAGAACAGGGGCTTCCTAAGGTGATGTACTAGGGCGAATAAAGCCCTTATCTAATAGCTCCTGGAGTTGTGACGACAACTCCTGTAGTTCGTTCGGTGCTAATCGATAAGGTGCTCTAGCAATCGGGGCTGCGCCGGGAGTTAGCTCAATTTGGAATTCCACTTGACGATGAGGTGGTAATCCAGGAAGATCCTCTAGAAACACCTCTGGAAAGTCGCGCACTATGGGAATATCCTTCATTCTCCTTTCCTTCGCTTTCTTATCAGTTACAAGTGCTAGAATAGCCACACGACCCTTTCGTAGTAACTTTTGGGCTTTCATGAACGAGATTATGCCTATCACAGCACCACTTCTATCACCTCGGACTGTCAGAATTTTGTCATCAACAGGAATTCGTATGATCTTCTCATGACATATAACTTCCGCTTGCTTGCTAGAAAGCCAATCCATGCCTATCACAACATCAAAACTCCCCAGCGTAACAGGCATAAGATCTATAGCGAAAGTATGACCAGCAAGCTCTATCTTACAGTCTTTAAGGATATGCGTTACATGAATCTGTTTACCGTCAGCCAATTCTACGGTGTATTTAGATTCTAGGGCGGAGGGTATATCACTTAAAAGACTACAGAATTTTAAGGACACGAAACTCCTATCAGCTCCAGTATCGAATAGTACCGTAGTAAAGCAACAATTAACAGAGAATCTACCAGTAACAGTTGTAGGATCATTTAGAGCCTCACCTGAGCCAATGACGAAGGCTCTCCCTTTTGCTCCATCCTTATTACCGCCATTACCATTGCCATTCCCACCGTTGTTGTTACCATTGTTGTTGTTGTTATTGTTGTTGTTGTTGTGTCCATTTCCATTGTTGCCATTTCCATTTCTCCTTAGTTGTGGGCAATTTCGCTTGTAGTGCCCCTCTTTTCCACATTCAAAACAACCCTTAGGAGTTTCCTGAGGTTGTTGTGTCCTCCTAACCAGCTCACCACGGCAATCCTTCGCGGCGTGTCCAATTTTACCACAACGCTGGCATTTGAAGCTATCACATCATCCCACATGATGATAGTTGCACCGGTTGCACTTCGGGTGTCTACCACCATAACCACTGGGTCCTTGATTAGTTGCAGTCGTTTGGTGGAAGTTACGATTGTTGTCGAACCTCCGTTGTTGTTGGACCGGTTGTTGTTGCTGCTGAGGTTGAGGTTGACCGCCAGAAGATGATGCTGCTTTGGTGTTGCTAGTACTATCCCACTTTCTTTTGTTATCGAGCACGCTTGCCACGGCGCCCCGCTTGGGTAGACGTCCTTGTTCCACGGCTTGGTCAGTTAGCTTATGGGCTAACTGAATGGCTTGTTGTATGGTGGTTGGGTTAGAAGCAGTTACCATACTCTGAATTTCGGGTACAAGTCCCCGTATGTAATGCTCGATCCTTTTATGCATCTCATTCACCATTCCCGGGCATAGTGTTGCCAGCTCGTGAGTTCTAGTGGTGTAAGCCTCGATTTCTGAGCCCTGCATTTTTAGTTGCCAGAACTCTATCTCCAACTTCTGCACCTCATTGCGAGGACAGTTCTCCTCGGTCATCATGGTTTTAAACTCAGCCCACGGCAATCCATTAGCCAGTGCTTGCCCCAACATCTGGACTTGTGCATTCCACCAGGATAAGGCGGCACCCTCCAGGGTCCCGGTGGCATATTTCACCTGATCAGCAGGTGGACAGTTGCACTTGGAGAATACGGACTCCGTCTTCTCGAACCAGCGTATTAGTCCCACAGCACCTTCAGTACCACTGTAGGTATGGGGCTTACAGTCCATGAAGGACTTATAAGTACATGCTGGTGGTCCTGCTTTGACACAACAAATATTGATCAGACAACCTATACGGTTATACAGGATATTCGGTTTAACTTTCAATCATTGTTTACCTGCTGGCTGTCCCGCTTGGGCAGCAGCCACCACTGCCTGAATCAGGGCAGCTATTTCGGCAGGGGTCATGTTCACGGCACCAACGCCATGATCTCCGGCGCCATGGTCTCCGGCGCCACGTCCACGACCGCGCCCACGGCCACGTCCACGTGCGTCCATTGTTCACTTTACATCCACAAATACAATAATGAGTAACATCAAACACATTTATCTCATTGAAGTACAGTAAACAATAAAGAAATAATAAATCATCACAACCACAACATTTATAACAAAAATAATAACCAAAGTAAATAAATTGCAAATGAGTCACAATGTATTCATCAATGTCAAAATTTAAGTTTGTCGTTCGAGTGGGGAAACAACCCTTCCCACATAGCTTTCAAAGAAAACACTACGTAGTCTAAGTCATGTAAGAAAATCAATCGACAATATCAGATCCATCACTCTCATCCTCCTCCTCCTCGGGTTCCTCCTCCTCAGGTTCCTCCTCCTCAGGTTCCTCCTCCTCAGGGTCGACCGCAGGAGCAGGAGCTATAGCAATCTGGAGTGCTGCTAGCTGTGCCTCCAAAGTAGCAATCCTATCATCAGCCACTGCATCCCTCTGCTCGCGAGCAGCCACGCGTCCACTGAGTGCTACGATCCCATCTTCCATTTGGTAACACCCGTCTAGGGTCTTTCCATGGCGCCCCTCGAGTTCATCCACCTTATGCCTTAGGTTGTACACCTCGGTCTGTAGTGTACAAACGTCGCTAATGAGTCGCCTGACTCGATGCTGCTCTGTATCTAGTGCTGCCACCAATGCAGCAATCAACTGCTCGTTGGACTGCACCGTCCGGGGAAGTGAAGGCACTGCTTGATCAGAGTTACCTCTCGTTCAGGGTCTCGGCTCGGGCACGCGTTCCCTATACATGATGTGATTGACAAACCTAGGATAAAAACTCCAGTCCCTTGGGGGGTCACGCTTCATCAACGCGAAAGGTTGATCCCAGTCAAACTCCCCTCGAGGATACTCTAAACGAGGCCAGTCGAGTCCATCATCAGGTACAGGTGCGGGAGGTGGGGACTCGGATTGTGCAGGTGATGCAGGGCGTTTACCAGAAGCTCTTGATGACGATGCCATGCTGCAGATAGTGTGACGTGTATGCCAATGAGTATACAGTAGATGAAAATAAAGTACAGGTAACTAACTAATTGTGTGCGGTTATAGTCTAGTGTGTATGCAACCTAGTTCCCTATAACCAATGGCTCTGATACCAATCTGTCACACCCTCAAAATCCACGTGCGGAGTTTTACCGCGAGGCGTGTGAACAGACCAGGATCACAGTCAATAGTTACTCAGAACGACTCTATATGCCATGATTAAAATAAAACAACCAAAGTTCAACTTTAAATTGTGCGGAAGCGTTTTGAAAACAACTCAAATAAATAAAAGTATAACTATGGCAAAACATGTGCCAACCCAAAAGAGTAAACCATAATCATTAAAATGCTAAATGTCTTGAAAACCGAGTCTTAGTATGCAAGTGAACCGTGGAGTGCTCCTAGAGGCAAGCAGCTAATGACCTGAGAATAGCATACCAAAATGTCAACACAATGGTTGGTGAGTTCAAGAGTTAATATTCAAACATAAACAGTTTAATAATCGAGATATACTAGTAGTGCATTGCAATAGATAGCTAGTCTATTAACAAATAAATATTAATGCATAGTGATTTCGCAATTGAAGCTGACTGTGTTACGTTGTTGCCTCCTGTCACGACTCAACAGGTCGTGACAATGTTCAATAGGACAAGTTGCACCCGGTTGACCTCGAGTCACACAGGTGGGGCTCGTCAGACCCAGTAGTACTACCCAAATTTCCCCGCTATTCAATATTAACAATTCGAAAGTGTGAGGACTTTCCCATGATAAACAGCACTATATTAATATTATGCACAACTAAAAATATACATAAAGCGTTTGTAGTTTTACCAGTATGCTATCTCCCCCAAAAGAGATTATGTAAAGAGTGGGGCATGAACTCACCTGATATGCGTATAGATACTTAGAGTTTGACTTGACTGACAGAGTGAACAGACAACCCTCAGAGGTTACCTAGATCATATAAGTATATGAGTACGTGCAACAGAGAATATGTGAAACCCTAAGTACACTACAACCAAAGACTCAGGTTTCAGAAAATAATACATTTGACACAGTTGACCCGTTTGACCCGTTGGTGACTTTATGTGTTTTAACCCATTTAAACAACCATACACATATATCATACAAGTTTAACATTCAAATGGTTCATGAGTATGCTACATCATCCAGGTGTATCACATAGATCATCATACAACCAAGTATCATACAAGTCATGCGAATCTAAACATTAACATGTCCACTAATTACAAAATAATTAACATGTCACACAAGGATCAAATCACGCACCACATGCCATGTGAAGCCACTCACGACTTCACACCCTAAACCCTGCCAATCCTACTAAGTAGGGGCCTCAGATTCGCACGCGTGTATGATGATCACATTCACATTCACTAACCATTTCATACATTCAACATACATCACAACAATCAATTTCCAATCCCAAGCATGATATCTTATTACTAATCCACATCAACATTATACATGCTCATCAAGATACTAACACCACTCATGATTAACCAAACATCTCGTACAACAATATTAACATGTTCCAACCACATTAGAATTCATCTATGAACTTACTAACATGCTCCTAGCATCTCAAACATGATCAAACCATCATCTTTCACATGTTGCAAAAATAAAGTTTTCCTTTTGGGAAAGCACATCCCAAAACCTATCAAACATCCTATACATTCATGGATTCATTAACAATATACCAATTCAAGCTCATATCAACATCTAAGCATGATCAACAACATCCAAACATCATAATCCATCAATTCATATCCTAAAAAGTTACTAACTTTAGTAAGGTATGAACTATAGCATGTGTTCTTGAATTCTCAATGCTCACAACAACAATCTAACATCTAATCATCACCATGAACATATCCTGTAAATCCAGGAACATCAAACTTGAATCAAATCATGAAGAATTAGATCAAAATATGATGAACACAATGAAAACCCCTTTGATCTCTCTTGATTGCTAATAATATTGTTTACAAGTAAATCCCTCAATCAATTGGTCATTCAACCATTAACCAAAACCTAATGACAATTAACCTATTTATAGTCTAGACTAAGATTCACTAATTGCACTTAACCCCCTAGACTTAGGCTAATTAATACAAAATTACATATAAAGCATAAAAATGACTAAAAACAAGACAAAATATATTTTGTTCACACAAAATATATTTATTACAATAAAACTCCTAGTCATTTAAATCTTCAACGTCTCGTCTCGGTTCCTCGTCTCGAGCGTGTCGGGTTTGACTTTTGTTGACTTTGACCATGACGTTGACTTTTGTTGACTTTCATTGTGTTGATAATATAGACTATCTTTTCCAGCTCCAACAATACTCCCCCTTAGTCTATCATTATCAACGTCTTCATACGAATTCAGCCCCGAGAAATCAACTGTAGAAAGATCTTCAAATTAAAGCTTTTTGAATTTGATGAGAAAAGTTATTCATCTCATAAGCTCCCCCTATTTATATGCTCCCCCTTTTTGAGTGCATCCTTTGTGAGGATATAGGAACAACTTTCCCAAATCTCTAATCTCGAGTGCTTCAGAAGATGTAGGAGGAGGATTCCTAGCTCGGTATCTTCTACAAACTTGAGGAACAGGTTCTCTGATCAGGTACACTGCTCAACTGATGATCGGCCATCACTTACAGCAAGAATCTGAAACACATTCTCAAACACAATCTCGACATTTCTAATTAGATCATTTCATTTTAACAAAATAAACCCGTGTTTATCTGTGTGTGAAAAACAAGCGAATCCGTGTTCGTTTGTACGCAATTTCTGTGAAATGCTTGAAAAATGATAAAATTGTATCAGTATAATATGGAAGACCTAAAAGAAATTTTGAACTAAAAATTTATTATATTTTTATTTTAATTATACACATTTATTATAACATTTTTTAATCTATATATATATTTTTTTTAACCGAGAATTGAATCGATCATGAGATCACATCCTCAAGATATACTTTAGCACAAAGATGAATTTAATCATCGACAAGCAATGAGATCACACTGATAACTGAATCTAATAACAGTCTTTGAATGATTTTTGAAATTGTCAAACACATCAATAACGATTGCTGGTATGTTTGTCCACTTAAACTCATGCCCTATCTTTTTCAACAAGCAGAAGATGATTCGTTAAGGTTCGATTAAATGCTTTAGAATGCTAGGACCCCACAATCATTTGGCAAAAACCCTCACCCAACCTCAGGATTTCTTGAATTTTGTAACGATCTTTACAGAGCAAGGCTTGTACATTAGTGTGCAAGTGATTATCGACAGAATATTGCATTCTGTGATTAATTCATCATTTAGATAATTTGACACTACTTAGACCAAAATGGTGAGAGCTCCAGGTCTATACTCACGTATAACAAAGGAGATGACCATTTAATCATGTGCCGATGAGAGCTCCAGGTCAGTACTATCGTACAGCAGAGGAGATCATCACTCCAGGTCAGTACTTCCGTACAGCAGAGGAGATTAGCACAAATACAAGACACATAAATACACCAATCATGGCTCAAAGATATGACTTATATGATTTGTATCATGGTGGGTTAAAGATCAATTCTCAATCCAATTTTTGTCAGGTGTCAGTTTTTGTGGATGCCAAAATGATTGTGTAAATCCAGACATCCTTAAGCATGATGTTTTAATTTAAATCATTATGCTGCTGTCTACTTTATTCTTCAGGCTGAGTCTACCAAGCATATCATTAAAGAATCTGTTTGTTTTTCTATTATTTGCAATTAAAAATAAGATGTAAATCAGATAACAGCATCAGTTACTATCATTTCTCATTTTAAAAACACAAGTCATGCAAAAACAAGCATTGCAAGAAGATACACAATCATTTCTCAATCATCTCAAATCAAGTTCCCAGTTCTCTTTTCATTTTTATTTACATATACTCTCCCCCTAAATTTTTATTTTTGCAAACTTTTTTTTATTTTATATTTATATTTATTTTTTATTTTTTAATTTTTTTATTATTTTTTTAATTTTTTATTTATATTTTTTTAATTTTTTTTTAAACTGTACAAAAATAAAAATTTATCAAAGAAGGTCTTCCAAACTACACTGAAATGAAGATAAGAAATGAATTCTAAAGAAATATGCAGTGATTGTGAAGTGAGAACGGTGATTGTGCATATAAATATCCAGATTGTGGATAAAATACCATGACCTTAACCTGTTTGTTCCGCCTCAAATTTGAATTAGGAACAATCCATGTCAGTAAACCGGATTACTAACAGTCCTTCTGAATTGTTCCTGCACTCGTTAACAAATTAGTTTGAAAGGGGAACCCAGGCCATCGTAGTCCTGGGTGTTTCTTTTGCAACGGCAGAAGTAACCTGCTTCAACAAACAATCTGCTGAAATATCGGGGAGAACTGTATCCTTCTTTTTAATTTTCCAAATTTGTTTTGGTTTAATTAATTTGGATTTGAATGAATTTAATTTGGAAATCATTTTGTGTTTAAGACCAGAAGGAAAAGAATTTTGTTTTAAACCTTTGGTCATTTTCATCTTTGAATCATGTGAAACCGGCTTCACATGAAAAGGTTTGGATGGAGGGTTTTTCATCCAACCATTCAAAGATGTGTGCTTTTTACCTCTTAATCCAGAGAAGCAATCTGTGTTGCCTTTACCATCTGGAACATTCTTTGTAGACTTACATCTGGAGAAGCAATTCGTTTTGCCTTTACCATCCGTAGCAAGCCTTTGAGGACATTTCTTAACCACATGACCTTCTTTTCCACACTCAAATCTAATCCGAATTTGATGAAAACTTGATATTGAACAAAAACAACCAAAACCTCAACTTTTCTCTCTAAAAATCTTCAAATCTTCAGTGAATTTGATCCAAATGGCTCTGATACCAAATTGTAAATCCAGGAACATCAAACTTGAATCAAATCATGAAGAATTAGATCAAAATATGATGAACACAATGAAAACCCCTTTGATCTCTCTTGATTGCTAATAATATTGTTTACAAGTAAATCCCTCAATCAATTGGTCATTCAACCATTAACCAAAACCTAATGACAATTAACCTATTTATAGTCTAGACTAAGATTCACTAATTGCACTTAACCCCCTAGACTTAGGCTAATTAATACAAAATTACATATAAAGCATAAAAATGACTAAAAACAAGACAAAATATATTTTGTTCACACAAAATATATTTATTACAATAAAACTCCTAGTCATTTAAATCTTCAACGTCTCGTCTCGGTTCCTCGTCTCGAGCGTGTCGGGTTTGACTTTTGTTGACTTTGACCATGACGTTGACTTTTGTTGACTTTCATTGTGTTGATAATATAGACTATCTTTTCCAGCTCCAACATATCCATAACATCAATTCATCACCAATTCAACATTACATGCAAAATAAAGTTACTATTCTTAGTAACCTATGAACATCAACATCAATTCACCAATTTCTTGCAAAATCAATGTAATCTAACATCCATACAATCTATTAAACATCAAACATTCATCAAACAATCATCCATCATGCATAATCAAGCTATTTTCGAACTAGGGTTTGTACATCACCAAAGATCATGATCAATCCACTAGAAACATACAATTCATACATAATCCACGTTAAACAACATGTAAATAACCTAACTAACGAATTAACAACATCAAACAACATCCAAATCGACTCCATGAAGACCAAATCGCGACTTTAGGTTCGGCCAACAACAAAAATTCACAAAAACATGAAAAATCTAACCTTTAAACGCGAGTTAACTTGCAATTGATGATTCCTATGTGTTGTAATCCTTGAAATCGACCAAAACCGAAGCACAATGAATGTTTCTTGATCAAAATCGCAAAGAGAGGGAGAGGGTGAGGGTTTGTGGCCAATTTGGGGTTTGGGGGGATTAGGGTTTGTTAATTTTGTTAAGTTTTAGTTTTAGGTAATTACACTTAACCCCCTTTATTTTATATTTTATAAAAACTATTCTTTTAAACACTTTTTGAAAGGTTTTAACTTAATAATA
Source organism: Flaveria ramosissima (assembly GCA_025215565.1). NCBI lineage: Eukaryota > Viridiplantae > Streptophyta > Magnoliopsida > Asterales > Asteraceae > Flaveria > Flaveria ramosissima. The sequence goes on from CM046043.1 coordinate 50,793,147, forward strand.
CCAACATTATTAATCAACAATAATTATATTTATATTATTTTCACAAGTCACAAGATAGGAAATTTAAATATACGCGTTTCCACGTTACGCGATAAAATTTACCGTTAACATTTAAATTGTGTAAACACATAAGCATAACACAATAATCACATAATCAATTAGATTATCAATAATGTAACATTATTAATTATTATTAGGTCACCAACGCTAAACGACAACTAGTGTGTGTTTACGACGCGTGTATGCAAGACTTAACGAAACTAACGGAGTTTGGTAACAGAAATTTACCGGATGTCACAGCATGTATGTAAAGAACGGTTTTATGAAAGAAAAGTAAGTTTTATTGTAAAACTAGAACTCACTCAGCAACGCTGACTTTGATGTGTTTCCAGGTGGCAGGTATGTTGCTGAGGATGGCGCGGGGCGGCTACTCAGCGTATTTTGGATGGCATCCATTATGTTTAATGGTTTTGTAATAAATGTAACAGGATATTGTTAAAGGAACGATTGTACTAATGTGCAAAAGTATTTTGTTGGAATGAAATTATGTTTTTAATGTTTCCGCTGCAACTATTTAAGAAAGGAAAAATGTAGTTATATGTTTTGAGTGCGATGAATGACCAACTGTAGGCGTCCCGGGAACGGGGCCTTACAAGTTGGTATCAGAGCCAAAGTTTAAGTGAATTGGGTAAATATTTTCAAAAACCTAATCTTAAACTGAGAATGGGACGGAAAGGGAACGGGATGCCAATCTGAGTAGCTGCGTGCCATCAGGTATGTTTTTGTAAAGTTAATCAGTTTATGTGCGCATGTTATATGGTTTATGTGTTGCTGGTAGATTTAGATACTGATGTAGTCAGGATAGGTAATGCTCGGAGTATGAAGAGTAAAGTAAGTGGCTAATCACAACTGGCCACTGTAATTAGGGACTTACTATACTTGACATAAACTGAGTTGTTCCTTCAATGACCGTGTTAGTGTTCGAATCTTTCAGTGTGTTTAGAGAATGGCTGGTGGAAGATCTTCGAAAGCTTCTCGTGGTGGAGGTAACGGTGGACGTGGTGCTGAACCACGGGTCACGAGAGGAAGGGCAAGGGCCGAAAGGGTAGTTCATGAAGAACCTGTGACCCCTCATCCTGAGGGCGGTGATGAGAATGCTAATCAGAGGGCCTCGATGAGAGAGGCGGTTGTGGAGGAAGTGCATCAGATCTTGCAGACGATCCTACCGTCTGTGGTGACCGAGGTGATAAAGACGGTTAGAGATGAGGAGAGAAGGGAAAGGGGTAGAACTTCAGGTGAAAGGATACGACCCGAGACTGAAACGGTTCTCTCTGATGACGAAGAGGAAGAAGAAGAGGAAGAGTCTGCGCCGGAGGCGGCACGAGGCTGTAACTATGGGGCGTTTCAGCGATGCAAGCCCCCTACTTTTGATGGTAATGGCACTGCTGCTGCTGCTCACCGGTGGGTGAGGGAGACGGAAGCTGTTCTAAATATCAGCGAGTGCCGAGAGGATCAGAAAGTAAAGTTTGCTACCCACTCTTTCGTGGACTCAGCTTTGTGCTGGTGGGACAACATAGTCCAAGTTGAGGGTAGTCGGGCCATCGGGAGGATGAGATGGTCAGAATTGAAAAGGCTGGTGATTGAGTAATTCTGTCCTCATCGTGAGATGGATAAAGTTGAAAGGGAGTTCCTGCAGCTGGAGGCGGGAACAATGACGCATCAACAATACACCACCAAGTTCAATGAAATGGCACGACAGGTGCCGGATCAGGTGACACCCCTCTCACAAAAGATCAAGAGGTATATCCATGGCCTGCCAGCGGACATTCGTAGGCACATGATCGCTGCCCGACCAAGCACGTTTAGGTCGGCGGTTGATTTGGCGGGGAGATTGTACGACGAAAAATTGATGGTGGTGACAGAAGGTAGCAAGAAAGGAGATGATGATCGAGATTGGAATGGGAAGCGATTGGGACACGGCGGAGCTGCTCCAAGTGGCAAAGGTGCACGGGTGGACGACCAGCGTGTGGTCATAAATGAAGTGGGTTCGGAAAGGTGTGACAAGTGTGGACACAGGCACCCTGGGGAATGTAGATTGGGAACTGATGCCTGCTTTCGTTGTTGAAGGACCGCGCATGTAGCGAAGAACTGCGGTATGGGGAAGTGTTATACTTGTGGTGAGGAAGGTCATAAGAGCAGGGACTGTAAGAAGCAAAGGGCTGGAGGTTCGGGAGTGAAGAAGATCGGAGGAAGCTAGGACAGACTTCGATGTTGTGTCAGGTATGTTCCTAGTAAATAGATCCTTAGCTTGTGTTATTTAATGTTGGCGTTAGTGAAAGTTTTATTCCTGCTGTTTCCTATGCTAAATTGCCTGCTAATGCTAAGAATATAGATACGCCATTCGATATAACCCTAAGAGTGGATTGTTTGGTGGACTACGGAGCGAACACTATGTGTTGCAAAACGATGATACGGTTGATAGCGCCTGAGGGGATCATGGTGATGGCTTAAGGTGATTGAGTCACGACGATTCCGAATGTGATTTCGATGACAGTGGCGGGAAGGTGCATGAAGCGCGATATGGTGGAGTACGAGATTAAATGCCTTACTTGTTCACAAGTGAAGGCCGAGCACCGAATGCCGTATAGAAAGTAATGAGGTGATCGAGGCCACGATCGAGAAGCTCGAAAGGATTAAAGCATTGATGAAGCTAGCCAAAGATAGATAAGAAGTCGTGTGTGGATAAGCGACGTAGATCGATTGAACTTCAGGTGGGAGACTGGAAAAGAGATGAGACAGAATTGCTCGCGACGGTTTAAGGAATAACAGGTTTCGGGGACGAAACCTATATAAGGGGGGTGGACTTGTAACACCCGGAAATTTCCTTTGTAGCCGACGAAAGAAGAAAAAGAAATAAAGTCTAAAGTCGAGGGACCAAACCCGCCAACGAAAGAAACTTTGATGCACGGGAGTATAAAAGGGGGAAGACATCCCTATTCTCCCCATTTTCAGCCAAGAGAGGAGAAGAGAAGAGAATAAGAAAAGAGGAGAAAAGTTGGTTCGGGTGGATTCGAGCGTGGAATTCAACGTGGAGCGAGTCAAATCGAAGCTCTACTCGACGAGATCGTTAAGGTGAGTTCTTTTACACGTTTTCAACTGATTTTGGGGCTGGAACACGTCCAAAAATCTATTTTCGAGTTTTTGGGTGAAGACCCGTTTTGATGCATGTATGTATGTGTATGATGCGTTTGAGGCTCGATTTCTTGCTTGGTTATGCTTGTATGTGGTCATGGTATGTTTCCCTAACCTTTAGAAGGGTTGATTTGAGCTTAAAAGAGGTTTGGAAGGGGTTGGAGGTTGAAAACCCGCGGCTGCATTCGACCTAACTGCACTCTGCACCAGCTAGGGCTAGGCGACCGACTGGAGCGACTGGAGGCCATTCGGCCGATTGAAGTGCGACTGAGGTCCATACGCACGTTTGCAATGCGACTGAGGTCCATACGCATGATGGTCATGCGATTGAAGTTCATGTGCTTGGGAGTCATGCGATTGAGAGGTGGTGCGACTGAGGTTCATTCGCATGAGGAGTATGCGACTGAAGCCCATACGCCTTAAGTCATGCGACTGAAGGCCATACGCATGAAAGTTATGCGACTGGGAGTCCATTCGCATAGAGGTCCATTCGCCCATATTCCATTCGCATAGGGTCCATTCGCATAGATGCCCATTTGCCTAAGTGTTAAGAGATGATAGCCGAGATGAGAGTCCTCGATGATGTGATAGGCATGGACGGTATAAGGTGACGCAGGATGATGAGATTATGATGATAATGTTGATGGAGATGATAATGGTATGTATGATGTTATGCGTTATGTTAGGCACGGCGGTGCGTGTGACGCATAGTATGTATGATGTGCGTGATGTGATGTATGATTGATGCGTATGTATGATGATGCCGTATGTTTATGTTTATGTGATGTTCCTTGTTATGTATGTTTATCTTTCTATGGCTTTGCGTTGAACGTTAATGAATGAAATGAAAGTATTATGTAACGTAAAGTGGAAGATAAAGAAAAGAGGAACGTAATGAATGAATGCATGCATTAATGAATGAATGAAATCGTGTGAGGTATGTATGTGAAGCGAAGTGAAGTGCACGGCTCTAATGCCTTAGGCTCAACCGTGAGAGGTTCAGCTAGTCTATAGTGTGCACGCAAGGGTTCCAGTCTTTGTGGCTGACCTTTGATGATGTACCCACTTCATTGGGGGTGATGTACCCATTTCTATGGGCGTGATGTACCCATTTCGATAGGGGTGATGTACCCATTTCGATGGGGGTGATGTACCCACTTCGATGGGGGTGATGTACCCACTTCGGTGGGGGTGTAGTACCCATAATGTTGGGGGTGTAATGTGTGATGGTTACCCGGGTTACGCATAACTCCGGGGGTGTAGCATGAAGCCATGCATATGTATGAGGTGAGCAACCCGGTCGTTGCAAAAGACTCGAGTACGTGCTATCGTGATGTTGCCTTGGGGTGAGCAACCTTGTTGTTGCAAAAGACTCGGATAGTTCGCTATCATTAATATGCGCAATGAGGTGAGCAACCCTAGGGGTGCAAAAGACTCGGATAGCGTGCGATCATTGAGATTGCTATTGAGGTGAGCGACTTTGTGTTGCAATAGCCTCGGATGGAGTTCAATCCCTGTGATTGACTCATATGGGATCTTTGTCGCATATCCCGGTGTTGTGCAGTCTTCGGACATGAGTCGGGGGCTTGTGAGCAGGTCCCGGCACAACATCAGCTTTCGAGCATGAGTCGGGGATATTGCATGAGACAAGATTCGAGTAATGAAAAGTAATGAGTAAAGTGATGAATGGAAGAATGAATGTGTGAAATGAACGTTAACGAATGGTCCTAATAATGTATGAAATGAAATCCTTGTCATTCGACCTCAGTAATCGTGGCTGTGTGCCATGAAGAGGGTAAAGTCTGACAGGATCTAGAAAGAAGAGAAAGATAATGATGTATGATGAATGATGAATGTAATGAACGAAATGACGAAGATAATAATGATATTATCTGTATGTACGTATGATGTGTGAACGCATGTATGTAAAGAACGGTTTTATGAAAGAAAAGTAAGTTTTATTGTAAAACTAGAACTCACTCAGCAACGCTGACTTTGATGTGTTTCCAGTTGGCAGGTATGTTGCTGAGGATGGCGCGGGGCGGCTACTCAGCGTATTTTGGATGGCATCCATTATGTTTAATGCTTTTGTAATAAATGTAACAGGATATTGTTAAAGGAACGATTGTACTAATGTGCAAAAGTATTTTGTTGGAATGAATTATGTTTTTAATGTTTCCGCTGCAACTATTTAAGAAAGGAAAAATGTAATTATATGTTTTGAGTGCGATGGATGACCAACTGTAGGCGTCCCGGGAACGGGGCCTTACAAGTTGGTATCAGAGCCAAAGTTTAAGTGAATTGGGTAAATATTTTCAAAAACCTAATCTTAAAGTGAGAATGGGACGGAAAGGGAACGGGATGTCAATCTGAGTAGCTGCGTGCCATCAGGTATGTTTTTGTAAAGTTAATCAGTTTATGTGCGCATGTTATATGGTTTATGTGTTGCTGGTAGATTTAGATACTGATGTAGTCAGGATAGGTAATGCTCGGAGTATGAAGAGTAAAGTAAGTGGCTAATCACAACTGGACACTGTAATTAGGGACTTACTATACTTGACATAAACTGAGCTGTTCCTTGAATGACCGTGTTAGTGTTTGAATCTTTCAGTGTGTTTAGAGAATGGCTGGTGGAAGATCTTCGAAAGCTTCTCGTGGTGGAGGTGACGGTGGACGTGGTGCTGAACCACGGGTCACGAGAGGAAGGGCAAGGGCCGAAAGGGTAGTTCATGAAGAACCTGTGACCCCTCATCCTGAGGGCGGTGATGAGAATGCTAATCAGAGGGCCTCGATGAGAGAGGCGGTTGTGGAGGAAGTGCATCAGGTCTTGCAGACGATCCTACCGTCTGTGGTGACCGAGGTGATAAAGACGGTTAGAGATGAGGAGAGAAGGGAAAGGGGTAGAACTTCAGGTGAAAGGAGACGACCCGAGACTGAAATGGTTCTCTCCGATGACGAAGAGGAAGAAGAAGAGGAAGAGCCTGCGCCGGAGGCGGCACGAGGCTGTAACTATGGGGCGTTTCAGCGATGCAAGCCCCCTACTTTTGATGGTAATGGCACTGCTGCTGCTGCTCACCGGTGGGTGAGGGAGATGGAAGCTATTCTAAATATCAGCGAGTGCCAAGAGGATCAGAAAGTAAAGTTTGCTACCCACTCTTTCGTGGACTCAGCTTTGTGCTGGTGGGACAACATAGTCCAAGTTGAGGGTAGTCGGGCCATCGGGAGGATGAGATGGTCAGAATTGAAAACGCTGGTGATTGAGGAATTCTATCCTCACCGTGAAATGGATAAAGTTGAAAGGGAGTTCCTGCAGCTGGAGGCGGGAACAATGACGCATCAGCAATACACCACCAAGTTCAACGAAATGGCACGACTGGTGCCAGATCAGGTGACACCCCTCTCACGAAAGATCAAGAGGTATATCCATGGCCTGCCAGCGGACATTCGTAGGCACATGATCGCTGCCCGACCAAGCACGTTTAGGTCGGCGGTTGATTTGGTGGGGAGATTGTACGACGAAAAATTGATGGTGGTGACAGAAGGTAGCAAGAAAGGAGATGGTGATCGAGATTGGAATGGGAAGCGATTGGGACACGGCGGAGCCGCTCCAAGTGGCAAAGGTGCACGGGTGGACGACCAGCGTGTAGTCATAAATGACGTGGGTTCGGAAAGGTGTGACAAGTGTGGACACAGGCACCCTGGGGAATGTAGATTGGGAACTGATGCCTGCTTTCGTTGTGGAAGGACCGGGCATGTAGCGAAGAACTGCGGTATGGGGAAGTGTTATACTTGTGGTGAGGAAGGTCATAAGAGCAGGGACTGTAAGAAGCAAAGGGCTGGAGGTTCGGGAGTGAAGAAGATCGGAGGAAGCTAGGACAGACTTCGATGTTGTGTCAGGTATGTTCCTAGTAAATAGATTCTTAGCTTGTGTTATTTAATGTTGGCGTTTGTTTTTATTCCTGCTGTTTCCTATGCTAAATTGCCTGCTAATGCTAAGAATATAGATACGCCATTCGATATAACCCTAAGAGTGGATTGTTTGGTGGACTACGGAGCGAACACTATGTGTTGCAAAACGATGATACGGTTGATAGCGCCTGAGGGGATCATGGTGATGGCTTAAGGTGATTGAGTCACGACGATTCCGAATGTGATTTCGATGACAGTGGCGGGAAGGTGCATGAAGCGCGATATGGTGGAGTACGAGATTAAATGCCTTACTTGTTCACAAGTGAAGGCCGAGCACCGAATGTCGTATAGAAAGTAATGAGGTGATCGAGGCCACGATCGAGAAGCTCGAAAGGATTAAAGCATTGATGAAGCTAGCCAAAGATAGATAAGAAGTCGTGTGTGGATAAGTGACGTAGACCGATTGAACTTCAGGTGGGAGACTGGAAAAGAGATGAGACAGAATTGCTCGCGACGGTTTAAGGAATAATAGGTTTCGGGGACGAAACCTATATAAGGGGGGTGGACTTGTAACACCTGGAAATTTCCTTTGTAGCCGACGAAAGAAGAAAAAGAAATAAAGTCCAAAATCGAGGGACCAAACCCGCCAACGAGAGAAACTTTGATGCACGGGAGTATAAAAGGGGGAAGACATCCCTATTCTCCCCATTTTCAGCCAAGAGAGGAGAAGAGAATAGAAGGAGAAAAGAGGAGAAAAGTTGGTTCGGGTGGATTCGAGCGTGGAATTCAACGTGGAGCGAGTCAAATCGAAGCTCTACTCGACGAGATCGTTAAGGTGAGTTCTAGGACCCCTCTTTTACACGTTTTCAACTGATTTTGGGGCTGGAACACGTCTAAAAACCTATTTTTGAGTTTTTGCGTGAAGACCCGTTTTGATGCATGTATGTATGTGTATGATGCGTTTGAGGCTCGATTTCTTGCTTGGTTATGCTTGTATGTGGTCATGGTATGTTTCCCTAACCTTTAGAAGGGTTGATTTGAGCTTAAAAGAGGTTTGGAAGGGGTTGGAGGTTGAAAACCCGCGGCTGCAGTCGACCTAACTGCACTCTGCACCAGCTAGGGCTAGGCGACCGATTGGAGGGCGACTGGAGGCCATTCGGTCGATTGAAGTGCGACTGAGGTCCATACGCACGTTTGCAATGCGACTGAGGTCCATACGCATGATGGTCATGCGATTGAAATTCATGTGCTTGGGAGTCATGCGATTGAGAGGTGGTGCGACTGAGGTTCATTCGCATGAGGAGTATGCGACTGAAGCCCATACGCCTGAAGTCATGCGACTGAAGGCCATACGCATGAAATTTATGCGACTGGGAGTCCATTCGCATAGAGGTCCATTCGCCCATATTCCATTCGCATAGGGTCCATTCGCATAGATGCCCATTTGCCTAAGTGTTCAGAGATGATAGCCGAGATGAGAGTCCTCGACGATGTGATAGGCATGGACGGTATAAGGTGACGCAGGATGATGAGATTATGATGATAATGTTGATGGAGATGATAATGGTATGTATGATGTTATGCGTTATGTTAGGCACGGCGGTGCGTGTGACGCATAGTATGTATGATGTGCGTGATGTGATGTATGATTGATGCGTATGTATGATGATGCCGTATGTTTATGTTTATGTGATGTTCCTTGTTATATATGTTTATCTTTCTATGGCTTTGCGTTGAACGTTAATGAATGAAATGAAAGTATTATGTAACGTAAAGTGGAAGATAAAGAAAAGAGGAACGTAATGAATGAATGCATGCATTAATGAATGAATGAAATCGTGTGAGGTATGTATGTGAAGCGAAGTGAAGTGCACGGCTCTAATGCCTTAGGCTCAACCGTGAGAGGTTCAGCTAGTCTATAGTGTGCACGCAAGGGTTCCAGTCTTTGTGGCTGACCTTCGATGATTTCCCACTTCGGTGGGGGTGATGTACTCATTTCGATGGGGATGATGTACCCATTTCGATGGGGGTGATGTACCCATTTCGATGGGGGTGATGTACCCACTTCGGTGGGGGTGATGTACCCACTTCGGTGGGGGTGTAGTACCCATAATGTTGGGGGTGTAATGTATGATGGTTACCCGGGTTACGCATAACTCCGGGGGTGTAGCATGAAGCCATGCATATGTATGAGGTGAGCAACACGGTCGTTGCAAAAGACTCGAGTACATGCTATCGTGATGTTGCCTTGGGGTGAGCAACCTTGTTGTTGCAAAAGACTCGGATAGTTCGCTATCATTAATATGGGCAATAAGGTGAGCAACCCTAGGGGTGCAAAAGACTCGGATAGCGTGCGATCATTGAGATTGCTATTGAGGTGAGCGACTTTGTGTTGCAATAGCCTCGGATGGAGTTCAATCCCTGTGATTGACTCATATGGGATCTTTGTCACATATCCTGGTGTTGTGTCAGTCTTCGGACATGAGTCGGGGGCTTGTGAGCAGGTCCCGGCACAGCATCAGCTTTCGAGCATGAGTCGGGGATATTGCATGAGACAAGATTCGAGTAATGAAAAGTAATGAGTAAAGTGATGAATGGAAGAATGAATGTATGAAATGAACGTTAACAAATGATCCTAATAATGTATGAAATGAAATCCTTGTCATTCGACCTCAGTAATCGTGGCTGTGTGCCATGAAAAGGGTAAAGTCTGACAGGATCTAGAAAGAAGAGAAAGATAATGATGTATGACGAATGATGAATGTAATGAACGAAATGACGAAGATAATAATGATATTATCTGTATGTACGTATGATGTGTGAACGCATGTATGTAAAGAACGGTTTTATGAAAGAAAAGTAAGTTTTATTGTAAAACTAGAACTCACTCAGCAACGCTGACTTTGATGTGTTTCCAGTTGGCAGGTATGTTGCTGAGGATGGCGCGGGGCGGCTACTCAGCGTATTTTGGATGGCATCCATTATGTTTAATGCTTTTGTAATAAATGTAACAGGATATTGTTAAAGGAACGATTGTACTAATGTGCAAAAGTATTTTTTTGGAATGAAATTATGTTTTTAATGTTTCCGCTGCAACTATTTAAGAAAGGAAAAAGGTAATTATATGTTTTGAGTGCGATGAATGACCAACTGTAGGCGTCCCGGGAACGGGGCCTTACATATATATATATATACACATATATATATATATATATATATATATATATATATATAGATACATATATATATATATATATATATATATAGATATAGATAGATACATATATATATATATAGATATATATAGATATATATAGATATATACATAGATATATAGATACATAGAGATATATATACAGATAGATATAGATACATACAGATATATATATACAGATAGATATAGATAGATATATAGATATAGATATATCTATATATAGATATAGATATATATACACATATACATATATATATATATATATATATATATACACATATACATATATATATATATATATATATATATATATATATATATATATATATATATATATATATGACCCTAATGTCAATACATAGAACCCTAATCATATTGATTTAGTTAGACATCAAAACGGTAAAATTTCCTTGTAGGAAAGCGATCTCTTATGAAGATAATGTTTTCATAATACCCATTGTGATGCCTTGAATCTAATGGACGATTATTTGCAAAAATCCTAATATTGGTTTTCTTTAAAGAATACTTATAGATCGATAATGATGATATCTCCGAATTCCTAGAACGTCTTATATCATAATATACATCTAAGAGTAATCAAATTTGTATTTTAACTTATTGCAGGGTCGGTTAAGGGATGGTCATTTACAACAAAACACACAATGAGAAGAGTGTTATAGAACACTTAACATATCAAATAGGGAACTGGAACAATATGGTTTGATACTAAGAACACAACCAAGCATGAAACAGAACAAGAATATACAACATAAGGATATTGGTTTTCAAGAATGTTGTATATCGCTCTAAAGTTCTTTACAAGTCTTACCAAGCATAAAAAAATACAAGGACCTGAGATACTTTATACTACATCCTACAGTTGGCCATACTTTGAAGGCCAGCTGGAAACATTAATCTAGACAACAAAATCAATGTAGAGTCAAAAGGCAGATTGCCTTTTGACTAGTGACTATGACATGTCAAAGCTCACATCCTAATATATTACAAAAAGGATAAAAGTACATAAAGTAGAAAGCAAAAGAATCAAGACCTCAATGTACAGTTACCAAAAGCATGGACCTTTTCACCAACTCATGTAAGTTGGTGAGTGATTAGTGTTGCAGCGGAAAGTGGTCCAGTTTTATGGAAAAATACATTAGATAAAGCATATCTTAAAAGTCTCTGGAAGAAATCAGTCTTCACTTCTTGGCTTTGGAAAACTTTGTCTTTGAAGCTTCGGAAGACTTTAATTTTGGCTTCGGAAGATGTTGGTCTTGGCATCGAAAGATTTTACACTTAGAATAATTCTGATGCAGGGTGTAAAACTTCCGAAGCATTTCTACTTTGCACTTTAGTGCATGCATGCAGGAAAGACTTTATATGTTTTAGGTGTATCAGTCTTACATAAAATCTTACAAACGTCCCCTAGGCTGATGCTACCAAAACATTTGAAGACCTTAGATGTTAACAGTCCTCGTCATGATGATGACCATACCCTTCTTCATTAGATGGTTAGGATAATTCAGACTTTCAAAGTGTCTTCTCATATCAAATAGATCATGCAGAGGTAGGTTGAACATGTCCTGCCATGTGTAGACATCTTCAACACCTTGATCTCTGATTAATGCCATCTTTCTGGATTAGTAGTATAGGTCCAGTACAAGATGGGTCTTCCTGATGCAAAAAGAGCTGCTTGGATTGGAGTTGTTTGAGCTTCCTCTTGTTGCACTTCCTCAGGATGTTTTGACTCATCCTGAGGCTTGGAGGTGGATGACTCTAACTTCTTCTTCTTTTTTGACTTGGGTTTAGAGGCCATCCTTTTCCTCCTCTTTGGAATCTTCAACTGAGAAGAGTGGCCTTTAGCAACTTGTTGTTCAGTCTTGTCTTTCTCAGTTGGGTCTACCTCCATCAATGGTTCACAACGAGAGATAGTTTGACCCTGTTATGGATCAGAAGATGAAGCTTGATGAGGTTCAGTAGGAAGTCCAGGTTGTGTTGTCTCAAATTGTTCAACCTTAACCTCCACTTCTTGAGGGGCTTGACTTGGTGGAGAGTGTAAGTCAATGAGCTCTCCTCTTTTGATCTTCTGCTTGATCACCCTTATGTGCTCATCCATGGTGGATAGAGACATTGGGCCAAGTCTCCTTCTGGAGAATCCATACAGCTTAAAGAAGCTCATCATCCTCTGCCTATCAACAGACTTCTTTTGACTCTTTTGGATGATGGCTCTTGACTTGGCTGCTTCTTCTCTCATCTTTCTCTTTGTAGCCTTTTGTTCTTTGAGTACTTGAAGTTGATGTTGTTTGAGATACTCAAACTCAATATACTCAAAGGAAAAAGAAAGAAGTGAAGCTTTCTGGTAGAGTCTTGTGGCACTCAGGAAGTTGATCATGTTTTGCCTATCAGTTTCTTTATCTACCTGAGGTTGTGAAGTTGCCACGGTCTCTTGCACAGGGCTTTCTTGAACTGGGGAGAGGGTAGGAACATGTTTGTACAGTCTTTTATAGTCTTCTGTCTTCTTTGATATGGAGGAGCAACCTTGCATCATCTACTTCCTTCCTCTCTCTAGATATTTCCATGTCTGCCAGTTCATTTAATTCCTCTAAGGGGAGAGAAATGATCTCATCAATGTCATAGTTTCTGGTCTGTAAGTAAGTAATCCTAACTGCCCTTACCTCATCATCTTGAGTATTTGTTCTGGGGGCAGCCCTGATTGCAGCTTCAGTGAAGTCTGAAGACCTAGTGGAACTTTCTCCTCCTCTTCAATCTCCTCATGAGTCATTATCATTTTCCCTTTTTCACCAACAGACCTTTGTGACTCAGGGTGGAGAGAGCTTTGGCCTTCATTGCTTGGAGTAGCTTCCATGCTCTGACCAGAGAGAGGTTGTGTTAAACCTTCACCAATAGGTGTTTCACTAAGGGAATGGATTGTTGAAGTAGTTGTATTTGTGACAATACTCTTAGGCTCTATCACTAGGCCTTCAGTTAATGTTTTCCCTTTGAAGCTAATCTTAGGGTTTGCCTCAACATCCAGTTGACCAATGACGTTACCTTATTACATTTGTCTTCTTCTTTAACTGAACTCTTCAATAATCTTGTCTTGAATCCTTTGAGCCAGCATGTCACCTTGCCTAGATTGGCTTCGATTGGCAAGTGGTATGTTGACCAGGTCAAGACCTTCATAGTAGTTCAAGGTCTAAAAGTTGAAGACTTCTTGCTGCCCTTGACCTCTTTGAAGTATGAGGGCTCTTCTACCAGCATCATACCTCCACCCAATTAGGTATTTTGAAGTTCCTTGGGGTGGGGATGACATAGCCCTTGAAATACCTTCCTCAAAAAGACTCTGAATAAGTGAGTCCAGTGAATCCATATCAATGTGAACTTGAGGAAGTTGCTAAGTATGGATAATTACAAGTGAGGATGGTGAGTCCTCAATGTCCATACTAGTGAAGAACTCCCAGGTTCTGTATTTGCTATGACTTTCTCCTCCTTTTTGGTAGCATCACCATCTTGTTTAGGTGAACTAGGAGTTAGATCAATCATATCCATAGGTTCTTGTGTTCCTGGATGAGCTCTCCTTAAAGGTCTCCTAGCTAGTTTTTCCTTAAGATAATATATCTCAAGTTGTTGATCATTGACCCTATTTTGTAAGGTACTCACATGAGATTCCAGATGACTAACCTTAGAGACTAAATAGGAGCATGTGTGTGATAATTTCTGCACCTTTAGTCTCATGTTCCCCTTATCTTCATCTGAAGAATCATTAGGGGATGAGAGTATTGAACCAAAGGCTTCTCTCTCACCACTAGCATTATGTTCTTGGCTACTGGATTTCCCCTGCTCATTGACAACTACAGATTAAGTGTCAATGGCCTGAGTTGCCATGGTTGAGGTCAGTTATGTAACCACTTGTAGAAGTGAGAGCCTCTTCCATATGGACCTCCTGAACAGGTTTAGAGAGATCCACCTTAGTGATGGGTGGATGATATGGGCTAGACAAGGGAGAGGCAGGAGCACTTATCTCTCTTTGAGGGGGGCGGAGTAGAGAGACTCATGGCACTCACTAAATCCCATGTCTTCATCATCATAGAATTCTAGGTTGGGAATGGGTTGATTTAGATCAAGAGGCTGGGGATGGTAACTTTCCCCTTAAGGTTGTTCACTTGACTGTTGAGACTCAGAGTGAAGGCTTAACGTTGATGGGCTAATGAGCTCATCAGGCTGAGAATTAGGAACCTCAGCATTAATTCTTGATGAAATGAGAGTGGTTTGCTCCTCAGGAGAAGTGGGAGCTCTAGTGTCCACTTCTTCCTGTATTGGTAGTGATATGGGGGCCTACACAAAATGAGGAGCTTGTGGAGGGGTTCGTTTGCATTTTCTTTGGTAGGTGATGAGGATTTGTTGTTGTCTTTTGAGTTGTGAAGTACAAGGTGTGGGTTCAAAACTAGCTTGTGTTGCTAGGTTGTCACCTTAAGCAATGAGCTCTAACATTTTGGGGACAAGGGTTGTTTCTACCCCAGAGAAGCCAACATTTGGCTTCTTCATTATCTTAAAGATGTCGGGCTTCATCTGTCCCAATTTAAGAATATTACCTGTTTCCCTCAACTGTGAGCCCAGTACACAGTTGAGAATGTATTGAACATATCTTGGAAACATATAATACTCTGAGTCCAAATTTGCAAGTAAATTTGTATAAACAAATTAAGAGTACCTGAACTTGACCCCTTGGACCATTCTATGAACTATGAAGGATAGATCCTCAAGAATCTGGTCCCATCCCCCATGCTTGTTGGACAAGCTGTGGATGACTACATGGAGTAGATACTTCCATTGGGATGAGACCTTCCCTTTCCTGAAGGTATTGACAAAGAAATCTCCTTCATAGCCCATCTACTCAAAGGAATGGTTTAAAACTTCCTTAGGAAAGGACAATTCACCTTCCTTATCATCCAGCTGAAGATGAGTGTTGATGATGGCTGGAGTGATGAAAACTGTCCTCCCCTGCACTGTGGCAGACAGTGTCCTCTCCCCATCCATAATGACCTCTTGGCAGGTCTTCTAAAATTGTAACAGATGATCCTCATAGAGTGGAGGATAAATGGTTAGGGAGGTGAAGTAGTTAAACAAAGAAAGAAAACGGCAGACCTCTGAGAAACTTGGATCTTTCTCAGAGTCCAATAGAGCAACCTGATTGTGTTGCCTATGGAGTTGCATGGAAAAATCTGGGTTGTTTCTGCGGTTGAGGTTAGACATTTTAGAGAGCTTAGTGGTGAAGGAAGATAAGAACAAATGCGGTTTGTGGGTGAATTTAGGTTTTTGGGAATTGTTAAGATGAAGAAGAGAGTGAAATAGGAGGGAACTATTGAGTGTATATATGAAATAGATCTGAGACAAATTTTAATGAAAGAGGATAAACTTTGAAATCCGGATGTCGGTCCCACCTCTGAAAAAGTTCCCAAAAATGTAGTTTTCTTGGAAGTCTAAAACCTTCAGAAGGTAAATTTACTTCGGAAGGTTTTGATGAAAAGCTTCCTAAGCCAATATGACTTCTGAAGATATTACAAAGAGTTTAGAAAATTTTGCTTCGGAAGAGATTAAGACTAAGAAATTTTATTCTAAGAAGAATAAAGCTTCGGAGACTTAATTGCTTTCGGAAGAAAATTGTTCTTTCAAACATACAAGCATTCAAGAGTAGTTTTAAGCTTCGAAAGATATTTTGAGAATTTCTTCCGAGGGTAAATTCACTTAAGTAGTTGTTTGTTTTGAAGACATAAATTTCTTCCAAAGGTAAATGCATATCTTCCGAAGAATAAAAAAAGATTGAAATTTTCATAACTCTAAGGAATATCATTTAAAAGATTTTCTTCCAGAGTAAACAGGGGCTTATGAAGATGATAAAATAAACAACTTAGGATGCATATGTTTTAGAAATAATATGAGTTAGTTTTAAGAAAAGTTACTAAAAGTTAATCATCCCAATAGCTGATATAAGATATTTGAATCTTTGCTCATCAAAAGCTTTGGTGAACAGATCAGTATATTGTTCATTTGTGTTAACTTTGACTAGTTTGATTAATCCTTCTTCAAAGTTATCTCTAATCAAATGATACCTGCTATTGATGTGTTTTGTCCTTGAGTGTTGCACAGGATTCTCTGTAATGGAGATTGCAATGTTGTTGTCTATGTGGATGGGAGACTCTTTGAAGTTGAATACGTAGTCCAGCATCTTATTCTAAATCCAAAGCACTTGAGCATAGCAGCTTGCAGCAGTAATATATTCAGCTTCAATAGTTGATGCAGATACACAGGATTGCTTATTGCATTGCCATGAGACTATCCTTCCACCAAAGAACTGACATCCCCCCTAATGTAGACTTTGCAGTCATATTGCATCCATCATAGTCACTATCTGTATATGCATACAAATTAAAGTCAGAATTCTTTGGATACCAAAATCCAAGTGTTGAGGCACCTTTGAGATATTTTAAAATTCTCTTGACAGTGACCAGATGTGACATCTTGGTATTGGCTTGATATCTTGCACAAATACATGTGGCAAATATGATATCAGGCCTGCTTGCTATGAGGTACATAAGAGACCCAATCATAGCCCTGTAAAGATGTTCATCCACACACTCCCCCTCAAGATCAAGTCCAATGGAGTGGTTTCTTGCTATGGGTGTCTTAGCAACCTTACAGTCAGTCATGTTGAATATTTTTAACTATGTCTTGCACATACTTTGACTGACTTATGAAAATGCCACTGTCAACTTGCTTCATTTGAATTCCTAGAAAGAAATTGAGTTCTCCCATTACACTTATTTCAAATCCATTCTTCATCAGCTTCTTAAAGTCTTTGCAGAGCTTTGAATTGGTTGACCCAAAAATAAGGTCATCTACATATACTAGGACTAGCATTAAGTCATTCCCTATTCCTTTGATGAAGAGAGTTCCATATATAGTACCCCTTTTGTATCCATGTTGATAGAGATACTGAGATAGAGTCTCATGCCACTTCCTTGGAGCTTAGTGCAGCCCATAAAGAGCTTTATCAAGCTTGCAGACATAATCAAGATGATCAGGATCTGCAAATCCAGGTGGTTGTTTGACATACACCTCTTCATCAATCACCCCATAAAGAAAAACACACTTGACATCAAGTTGGTAGACCTTGAAATCCTTGGATGCAACAAAAGCTAAGATTATTCTAACAGCTTCAAGTCTTGCAACAGAAGCAAAGACATCTGTGTAGTCAATTCCTTCTTCTTGTGTGTATCCGTGAACAACTAGTCTAGCCTTGTTTTTGATGACAAGTCCTCTATTGTCCTTTTTATTCCTAAACACCCATTTGGTTCCTATGTAGTCTTCCCTTGAGGAAGAGGACATAAGTTCCAAACCTATTGCCTTTTGAATTGAAGCAGCTCCTCTTGTATAGCTTCAACCCAACTTCCATCATTTAAAGCCTCATCAACTTTCTTTGGCTTTATCTGGGATAGAAAACAAGAGTGGAGACAAACATTTGCATCATTGGTTTGTCCTCTTGTTCTTACCCCAATATCAACATTTCCAATGATGTTTGTGGTGGGGTGAGACTTGTGAATCCTCAGTTGAGGGATTACATCAAGTTGTTTGGAGAGATCTAAATTAGAGAAATTTATATCAGGCATTGAAGTTTCTCCCACCATATCAGCACACTTATCAAGTGTAACTTGATCCAATGAGTGTGTGACATCATTGATGTTGTCTTCAATAGAGTGGTTGTCAGCATCAAGAAACTCTTGATCACTGTCACCACCTCCATTGCCTTCCACATTTGAAGCTCCTTGATTTGAGTGTTGTGTCTCTTAGCTAGAATTTGAAGGCACCTCAGATGTATCAGTTGAATTTGTCATTGTTGAGCAGATAGGAACTTCATTTGCAGGATTAGTTACAACTGGAGCTGAAGTAGTATAACTTTATGGTCTTCTTAGCTCAAATTTTGGGTCAAAATCACCTGCTTATAGTATATCTGTGGATCATGAAACATGCTCACAAGATTTGTTAAAACAGTTGGTAATTAAATCAAGATCAAATAACCAATCAGGACCAGAACCTTTCACACTAGGAGTGTGCTCATTGAAAGTCACATTGGCTGACTCCTCAACTACTCTAGTTTTGAGATTGTATACTCTATAAGCCTTATCTTGAGAGGAGTATCCAATAAAATGTCCATCATCTAATTTCTCATCAAACTTAGCAAGATGATGTAAGGACATCCAAATGACCTGAGAAAACCAATGAAAGGTTTCCTCTTGTGCCAAAGTTTATAAGGAGTCTTACCATGTGTCTTAACTACTAAAACTCCATTTTGCACATAGCAGGCAGTGTTCACTGCCTCTGCCCAAAAGGTTATGGGTAGTTTAGAGTCAGACAACATAGTTCTTGCAGCTTCAATTATTGTCCTGTTTCTCCTCAGCAACACCATTTTGCTGAGAAGTCCTGGGAGCACTATATTGTCTTGTAATTCCCTTTTCATCACAAAATGTATCAAGGATTTGGTTCTTGAATTTAGTTCACTAATCACATCTTATGGTTTTGACCTTGTGATCACATTGGTTCTCAATCTTTAAGATGAAATTCTTCAGAATCTTAGGGGTCTCATCCTTAGTTCTAAGAAGAAAGACCCAAGTGAATCTTGTAAAATCATTTGTGATCACCAAACAGTAAGAGGTCCTTCCTTGACTCATTACAATGGTAGGACCAAAGAGATCCATATGTAATAAGTGTAGGTGTGTAGTGATGGAGTTTCTTTTCTTTAGCTTGTGAGATACCTTGTGTTGCTTCCCTTTGAGGCATGCAACACAGTGGTCATCACTTGTAAACTCTTTCTTTGGCATACCACTTACCAAATCATTATTAATTAATTTATTTAGGTTTTTAAAGTTTACATGGCATATTTTTTTATGCCAGATGAAAGACTCATCACTATTGGCTTTAGATAGAAAGCATGAAACTTCTCCTGAGGGAGATGTTTCTTGCAAATCCATCTTGTACATGTTTCCTTTCCTGGGGGCTCTGAGCAGGATATGCACATGAGGAATGTCCACCCTGGCCTGAGAACAAAGCACTCATGCTCGGTAAAGAGCATGTTATGACTCTAATCACAAAATTGAGATACACTCAAAAGATTGTATCCAAGCTCCTTGACAAAGTTTACCTTCTCAATGCTGAGCTTACTATTTGTGACCCTGTCCCTTCCAGTTATATAACCCCCAACATCTTCTCCAAAAGCAACATGCCCTCCATCAATTTTCTCAAAATTTTGGAGTTGACCTATTGCCTGTCATGTACCTGGAACAGCCACTATCAATGATCTATACATTCCTATTTGTCTTGAGCTGTTCCTGCACAAAAGAGATGGTGAGTTACATTTGGCAACCCAAGCCTTATTGGTCTTGGGCTTATCAAAAGAAGTTGAGGACAATGCAGCAGTGTAAGGATTCCTATAAGTCTTATGCAGCCAAAACATCCAAAGTCTCTCCACATGCATGCACTGAAGAACTGAAGTAGAAATTCTTCGGAAGTTTTACACCATGCACTAGAAATATTCTAAGTGTAAAATCTTCCGAAGCCAAGACCAACATCTTCCGAAGCCAAAACTGAAGTCTTCTGAAACTTCAAAGACAAAGTCTTCCGAAGCCAAAGAGTGAAGATCAATTTCTTCCAAAGACTTATAGAGACATGCTTTTATCTTATGTACTTTACCATAAAGCTAGACCACCTTTCCGCTATAACTCTGTATAGTCACCAACTTACATGAGTTGGTGAAAAGGTTCATGCTTTTGGTAACTGTACACTGAGGTCTTGAGTCTATGCTTTTTACTTTATGTACTTTTATCCTTTTTGTAATATATTAGGATGTGAGTTATGGCATGTCATAGTCACTAGTCAAAAGGCAAATCTGCCTTTTGACTCTACATTTGATTTTGTAGTTGTCTAGTCAATTGTATCCAGCTAGCTTTCAAAGTATGGCCAGCTGTAGGATGTAGTATATGTATCTCAAGTACTTGTAACTTTTCTTTATGCTTTGTAACATTTATAATAGAACTTGAGAAGCAATATACAACATTCTTGAAAACCAATTACTTGTGTTGTTTACAATCTTGTTCTGTCTCATCTTTACTTGTGTTCTTAGCATCTTTAACAAAAGTTAACTAGTTCCCTATTTGATCTGTTAAGTGTTCTAAGCAACTCTCCTCATTGTGTTGTTGTGTTGTAAGTGCATAACCTTCAAACGGTCCTGCAAATAGTAATTGATCCTATTGTCATGTTTTGAGGATCATTTGCTGATGTTGATGAAGAACTTTCATTCACCTGGTCTTTCTTCTTCTTCCACACCACCTTTGGAAGCTTGGACTTGACCTTCATTACTTCGGAAGTTTTGATGACTGAACCTTCGGAAGATCTTGCTAACACTGCAGTAGATTTCAGTGCTTCGGAAGTATTTCTTTTTTCCGAGACCAAATTTTATTCCGAAGGAAAGTTTCCATTTGTCTTCTCCTTCATTTTGGAGCTTTCGAAAGGAAAGATTTTCTTTCCGAAGCTTTCTTCTTCTTCTTCAAACTCTTAGAAGTTTCTTTCTTGGTTATATGGACAGTACTTTTTGGATTGTAGAGACAATCCTTAGCAAGATGAGAAGTACTACCACACATAACACAGTCCATCTTCTTCTTCCTGAGAGTCTTCCTTTAAAAACAAGGCTAAACTTGATCACTTTCCTTCTCCATCTTCATCTTTGCAGATGATGTGGCAATTCTTTTAAGGTGAGAGCTACCTTTCGAGCTGGATGGTTCGGGTTGTGTAGCAGTGGTACACAACTAGTCAGCCTTCTTTATGTTGTTGGGATGATTTGAACATGAACTAGAACTCCTGGTACTAGAGTTCAGGTTTGTGTCTTCAGCCTTAACCACCTCAAATCCTTCAGAGATAAAGACTTGTTTCTGCACAGAGTTAAAGGTGGCCTTGATCTCTTGAGCCTTCTTGGACTTCCTCTTGGCCTTTCTGATCAAGTTCTTTCTTCTTGACTTGGTCATCCCAACTCTTTTACTCTCCTTAGAGGAATAATGACCCTTCTTAGAATGCTCTTCTTCACTCTTCTCAGAGATATCCTTCACTATTTCTCTTCATCCTCTTCACTCATGGGGTCTACGAAGGGAAGCTCATCTTCACAAGTTCCACACCTAGGAGATCTTACAGACAAAATTATGTGTGGAGGAGCTATTTCACTAGATCCTCGTCCCAGCTTATTCTGATAACAAACTTTTGCATGCAAGGATGAGAATATAATATTCTTGAAGGTCTCTTCTTCAAGAACACATTTTTTGCCATGGCTTTGCTGATCATAAGTTCAGCCTGGCATTCAGTCAACTTAGTTATGAGATCTTTGATCTGAGTCCTGTAGTTGGTGTGTTCATGTTTAAGAGTTGAAATGATTTTCTCTAAGTCCTCTATCTTTAGTTTATAATCATTTTCAGCTCTTTTGAAATCAGATTTTAACATATTTATAAACTCAAGATCAGATCTCATCTCTAAGTTGTAGAACTCGTATCTATTCACTTTAGCAATACATTCAGGTGTACAGAGATGTTCCAATACCTTTGCTTCATCATGGTTAGCCATTAGTGCTTGGTTTGGAGATGCATTTTCCACCTCAAACCTCCAGTCAAAGCCTCCTTCTTCAACAACAATTGTAGTTTGCTGCTTTGGCTTTTCATTCTGGGTGGTCTTCTCAATGTAGTTTGGCCTGGCTTGTGTTTGGCCACCATTTGTCCTTGGTGCCTTACACTCCCTTGTAAGGTGACCCATCTATTTACAGTTGTAGCACTTTACTTTGCTTTTGTCCAGCCTAAACTTTCCACTGGTTGTATTGCTTGGAAACTTCCTCCATATCCTCTTGTAGAATTTCTTGGCTCTATGAGTGAGAAAAGCCATTTGCTAAACTATCTCCATGTATTCCAGATCATCTGGATGGATACAGTCCAGATCTTCAAGGGTGAAGAGAAAATTGTCTGTGCTTTCATCAGAAGACATAAAGGCTTGTAAAGAGCTTGTCTCTTGGAATGGGCTTCCTTGAGTGTAGCTTTCTCTTGGTGTCTCCGGGAAGGTGATGAAAGGACCCTTTTGTGAGTTGTCAGGGTAGCAGATAAGATGATGTTGTGGTTCTCTACTACCCCACTCAACCACATGGAGAGCTGAACTTAGTTGATTGCTGGAGTTACTAGATGAACTTTGCATATTCATCTCTATATGGTATCCACTAAGAATACCATACAACTCTATCAAAGTAAGAGTCTTAAGTTTCTCAGTTCTCTTGATAACAACATAATAATGTGTTCATTGTCTAGAAAGAGAGGACATGAACTTCCTTACAATGTCCTTGTTCTCAAGAGTCACTCCAACATCCATTAGAGTGTCCACAATCTCAACATACCTGAAGTATTGTTGAGTCATGGTTTCACCTGCTTTAAAGGTGAAGTTTTCAAACTGTTGCTTTAGGAGATCCTTCTTGTTCTCCTTGGCTTCAGTTGACCCCTCATACATCAGCTTCAGTGCATCCCATAGCTGTTTAGCTGTTTTGCACTTCTTAAAGCCTCTGTATATGAAGTTGGGAAGAGCAGTTTGAAGGGCTGTCATGGCTTTCTAATCAATATCTATTCTCTTCCTGTCTTTTTCAGAATAGTCAGCCACAACCTTTGGAATCATACCACCTCCAGCAGGAGCTGAAAAGGTGCTTTGTATGTGAGGCCCTGAGACAACAAATTCCCACATCCTGGAGTCTTGTGACTTGATGAACCCTTCCAATCGTTGGCACCAAGTGTCAAAGTATTTAGGAGTGATCAGTGGGGACTTTATCATGGTTTCAGTTTTCATATTAGCTTTAGTAAGAGCTGCCATTTGAGATGTTAAGTATTTTATGTGTGTGATGGATCTTAAGATGGTGAGATCTTACAATCAAGATCCTGGAATGCTCTGATACCAATTGCAGGACTGGTTAAGGGATGGTCACTTACAACACAACACACAATGAGGAGAGTGTTATAGAACACTTAACAGATTAAATAGGGAACTGGAACAATATGGTTTGATACTAAGAACACAAGCAAGTATGAGACAGAACAAGAATACGCAACACAAGGATATTGGTTTTCAAGAATGTTGTATATTGCTCTCAAGTTCTTTACAAGTGTTACCAAGCATAAAGAAAAATACAAGGACCTGAGATACTTTATACTACATCTTACAGTCGGCCATACTTTGAACGCCAACTGAAAACATTAATCTAGACAACAAAATCAATATAGAGTCAAAAGGTAGATTGCCTTTTGACTAGTAACTATGACATGCCATAGCTCACATACTAATATATTACAAAAAGGATAAAATTACATAAAGTAGAAAGCAAAAGACTCAAGACCTCAATCTCCAGTTACCAAAAGCATAAACCTTTTCACCAACTCATATAAGTTGGTGAGTGATCAGTGTTGCAGTGGAAAGTGGACTAGCTTTATGAAAAAGTACATTAGATAAAGCATATCTTAAAAGTCTTCGGAAGAAATCAGTCTTCATTTCTTGGCTTCGGAAGACTTTGTCTGTGAAGCTCCAGAAGACTTCACTTTTGGCTTCAGAAGATGTTGGTCTTGGCTTCGAAAAATTTTACACTTAGAATAATTATGATGCAGGGTGTAAAACTTCTGAAGCATTTCTACTTTTCACTTAATTGTATGCATGCAGGATAGACTTTGAATGTTTTAGGTGCATCAGTCTTATATAAAACCTTACACTTATCAACATTTATAATTACTTGCATTAAATAATTGTCAGGGACTATTTTATGTTATATTGGTAAAGTGATCCAAATGATTCATAAGGCCACACTAACAGGTTATTTTCAACAATATTTAAATCCTTAGTAAAACAGTCTTCAATTAGAGTGATGTTGATCTTAACTACGCTAGTGACCTTGAGCTAAAGCAACTAGATGTGAAGATTTCAATTTTACATATGACCTTAGAGAACATATTTACATGAAATAACCATACGGATTTGAGGTAGGGACAAGATGTGTTTATTAAAATCTTTATTAGAAATGTTATTGTACAATCTCAATCAATCACCAAGGCAATAGTATAAGAGGTTTGATAAGTATATGATCACTCCCGGGTTTCAAAAGAGCAATTATGATAGTATTGTCCACTTTAGTGAATTGACAAGATATGAGTTTTAGTGCTTGTTTTATGTCGGTGATATAGTAGCTTGCAAGGGTGTGTAGGAGATAAGGCTACAAGGAGTTGTTGATGACAAAATTCGATACAAAATAGTTGGGTATGGTGAGCAGATAACCGAATTAACCGATCGTAACTGAATTAGACGACTTAATTGAATCGAACAATTAACCAATAGTTTAGTTAAACCATGACGATGAACTGAAATTATGTTTTGGTTTCAATTTTGGTTTGTGGCTATACAATAACTACTCAAAATATTTAATGTTCTTCAAACACCATTGTGAATTCTTTTAACTTTTGGTAAATCAAATCTCCATCAAAGTAGTTGAAGTCCAAAATAATATGATGCAGACTACAATAAGCACTAATTAATGCATTCAATAGGGCATTGATTAGTCTGTTTTTTAAATTACATTTAACCTTAAAAGAACCATGATATCTCATGTAAGTAAGCATTAAACTATCACAAAGAGAAAGATCAAAAGTTCCTTAAATTTTGCAAAAATCCCTTTCACGACATGTATTTGCCGTGGCACAACTCAATAAATATGTGTGTGTGGCGTAGTGGTGTAGTATGGTATGGTGTGATAACACTGGCGCCAACGAATTTGAATGTATAGTGTAGTATGATGTGTTATGACATGACACAATTAAATTGATGAGTTTATGGTCCAGTGTGATAAGTGTGGTGAGAGTAACCCCTCCACCTTTAGGGCTATTGGCCTTAAATTTGTGAACTGCCGCCCATGTCACTTTTAGTTTAAAGTTTTTGATGATTAACCAAAAAGAGAATACGCTAGTCCCTAGACTCAAAACCAATATATTTTTTAAGCGACTCTAACTGAAATTGATCGGTTTTTAAAATCAAATAACCAAAGAATTTCGTTGTAGTTTTTTTAAGCTTAACCTATTTAGACACACCTTAAGAAAATAACAGTGATGTAAATTCATAGAAAAAGAAAACTTATGAGACTTGACTCAAACCAAGGCACTTAGAAGCAGGTTCTACCAGAATTTTTTTACAGTTCAAAGTAAAGTTGAGGCAACTCTAATTGTCTTCATAAATAAGTTATAAACTTAAAGATATGATCAATTTATCATGTACCATTGCAGTTAAAAGCTTAATGTATTTGATAGGGAGTACAATACCTTATATGGGTTATGTTTACAGTGTGATGAGTGTTATCTAGGCAAGATTAGAAACATTACAATAGTAAGTTGCAAAATAAATCCTTAGGTATTTAATGACACTAGAGATGTTGGTCTGGTACTTGGAAATGTATTATGAGAGGATCAAAATTCTAATATTGTTTTACTTTTAAATTTCATCATAGTCGTTATGAACTTAAAGTGTTGAAGGTTATAAAGTTGGATACTAATGAGAAGATATGTTTACAAAAACATTGTTAAGTCTTAGGTTTTACTAGTTTTAATGTCACAGGTGAATTTAGAATACATTTTATTAATAAAATATTATATTTTCTTTTGCTTAGTAATATAATTTGTTATGGCTGGATGCTTGGTCTTTCAAGCATTATCATTATGAAACACCTTAAAAATGTAAGTACACTCACTTAAATTTACTGGTTTTTAGTGTTAGCACTGAATTACTTTCAAGATACATTTAGTAATAAAATGTTATAATTTCTTTCACTTAGTAATTAGTAATATAATTTGTTATGGCTGAATGCTTGGTCTTTTAAGTATTATCATTAGGAATCACCTTAAAAATAAAAATGCAAGTTCTTTTTCAACAACAATAACTTAATTTAAGATCAGTTAAACTACTCCTAAAAGCATTCACAGTAGATTTATTATCTTTATCCATATAATCATAAAAATTACTATATTTTCTCTTTACTTTTCAATTTAAAAATATTTTTTATACCCTTATCATTATTTGTTTCTCTCTCCTCTACTCATAATCACTTTCAAAAATATTAAAAATTTTATAGGGATGGAACAGTGATTCTTCAAATATACTAACTAACAATAATATTTTCTTTCTCTTTCATTCACAACCACTCAAAACCATTTCATGTAATTAACAAACATACTTACATATTTTTAAGGATTCCACTGTTAATGCTCTAATTAGTTTTGAAATTGAAAGGAATCAAATAATCTTTTAATTTTACCGGTGGACTTACAACCTAAGTATCAATTATCTAATCTAATAAAACAAAATAACTATTAGTCACATGACTATTTTTTAGCATGTCCACGTATCTCCATCTAGAGTTGTTCATGTGTCACTATCACAATAAATTTACAAGTTTGGTAAAAACTTGACTTTAAAAAAGATTTCTTAATAACTCTTATTTATTATTTTAATAATCAATATTATGTTTTTCTAGAAATAAATAGTATTTTATTAAAAGTACTTTACTAAGACTTTTGTTAAAATATAGTTTAGTTTGTAGCTTATCATTGTTAACACTAAAATATTTTAAAAGGATATATAAAAAAGTTTATGTATATTTATGAATAATAATTTTCTTTCTTTTTATACTATTTTTATACCGTTTGTTATAGATAATAATTTTATTGGTGTGTTATCTATAACATATATTAGATTATATATATATATATATATATATATATATATATATATATATATATATATATATATATATATATATATATATATATATATATATATGTATATATCTATATATGTATATATATATATAGGAGGGTTCAAATGAGAACCACCTTTTTTTGTAAGAACTCTAGGAACCAATCTCAGCCATTCATTTTTTATCACATGCAAATCACATGTCATTTCCTTTTTTTTAAACATTCATAACTTTTTTTCACGACACCATTTTTTCAAAAAAAATTCACCATAAAATTTAGTATTTTTTTCTTTTTCCAACGCCTACCATATTGATATACTTTTTTAAAAAAAATCGTACATCTGTTGTTTACATATATGTAAATCTCGTTATACACATGTGTAGTACTGGATTTACATATGTGTAAATCCGATATTACACATGTGTAAAACGAATTTCGTTAAAAAACGGGAATTTTTTTTATTTTTTATCAATTTTTTTTATTTTTTTTATGAAAGAGGAAAAGTAGGAGAAC
The DNA here is from genome assembly GCA_025215565.1 of Flaveria ramosissima. Lineage (NCBI taxonomy): Eukaryota > Viridiplantae > Streptophyta > Magnoliopsida > Asterales > Asteraceae > Flaveria > Flaveria ramosissima. The sequence goes on from CM046043.1 coordinate 50,820,819, forward strand.
ATTTTTGTGTTTTTATTTTTTTTATGTTTATGTTATTTTTTATTTATAAATTTTTTAAATATGTTTTTGTTAATTACAATTTTACCATTGAGAACTAATGGTTGAGATTGGTTTCTACAGTTCTCACAAAAAAGCTAGTTTGCATTTGATCCCTTCCCTATATATATATATATATATATATATATATATATATATATATATATATATATATATATATATATATATATATATATATATATATATATATATATATATATATATATATATATATATATATATATAATTAGATTATACATTTATATAATCTATTATATAATTTTATTGGATTGTTATCATGTAAGATTTCTACATATATGTATAAACCCTACTACACATAGCAAAAAGTTTACATATATAAATGCGAAAATGTCATAAAATAGTAATCAAGTTTTAAAACTATTCTAATTTAGTCACTCATGCATATTTTTCTCAAATTGGACTATCAAACCATCAAATCGAGTCATCATTAAATTTTCTTATGTGAATAAAGTAATGGTGAAGAAGCTGAGGGTGTCGGAATTTCCAATATATAAAATTGTATTAAAAAATAAAAAAACATACTAATTATGAAAAAATTAAAAAAAAAAAGTACCTAAAATTTATGTTAACGCTCCATATCAACATCAAAAGATGGAAAAAAAGTATTTTTAATTGAAATCAAAAGTATAACATGCTAAAAAACATGTTAAGACTTTCAATTTATATAAAAATATAAAAACTAAGTAACCTAATTGGAAGACTTTTAAAACTTAGGTTACTATTTTATAAAGTTACCCCTTTTGTTTTATTCAATATTTTGCTCTTTCACACCCTCTAATTACTACCGGAGAATTCAAACTAATAGTGAATTTGGTTTTCTGTTCAGAATGTGAGTTTAGTTTTCGGTTTGTTTAGCGGTTTTAAGAATTCTTTCTTATTCAGTTTGGTTAAGTTAACCGAATAAACCAAAAAAAGTTTACAACTGAATAGATTAAATCGAATAAACTATTAACAGAACTGTTGAACACCCCTAAACGATGATGTTGTTAATGATAATTCCATACATGTACATTCAATGCATCACTCCGTATAATATACTAATATACTTTTTAAGAAAACTTTGAGCCACTAATGTAGTTGGTTCAAACTAATTTTAACCCGGTATGACCCGAACCATATCAGTAAGAATAGAACATGTAAAGAGATCGAAACCATACCAAAATTGTTCACATCCGTCTTCAAAAACCAGTTCCTAACCTAATCGGTTCCGCTAAAAACCGCTTTTGACTTTTCTTGATCTAAACTCGAACCTGTTTGGAACAAAAACCAGTTGTGCCTCTAATCTAATTACTTCCTCTCCTACGATATACCCCAATGGGCTTGAGCTCAATAGAAGATTAGAAGCTCATAAAAGTACATACAACACAAGTGTATTTAGACCTCTCATCTTGCCCTCTTCCTGCTCACTACAACACAAACAGTATTCAAATAACTATCATGTTTCCAACTAATATTGACTTGATCATTGGAGAATGGAGATGGATTGTGACAAGTTTTAGTAAACAATACCCGACAAGTTTAAGCTACGACATAAAACAAATCTTATAAAACTTACAAAAATTAATGGGCTAACGGGTCAACCTCTAAACCCAATATGTTAACCCAAACCCAACATGTTTAGCTAAATGTGTTTATGTGCTCAACCCCAAACCGACTTTACTACTCCCAAACCCGCGTATTTCATATCAGCTTTGTTGAAATGCTAGGTTCATGGCGTATCATAGATATACGCGGTACGCCCCTACTCTTATTCACCTCTTTCATCTACAATCTCCCATTAACGTTTTGCATATAGGCCGTAGCCATGTGAGAGCAGTAGCACTGGAAGTTATCTTCACTGCTTTTACCAAAAGAGTCAATCATTGAGAAATCGGACCGGAATCACTGAATGATCTTCACCTTTCACCTCCATGATAAATCATGTCACTATGACCTGAGATTTTATAATATACAACCTCATTATCGAATCAAAATTCCATATTAAAAAGCACTTGAATATAACAAAATATTTTATTAATAAATTAAACATATAAGTTAACAGCACAAACCTTGATGATCAATTGCGTTTATTTGCGATCCTGTCATTTCTACACCATCATCGTTAAGCAATATTATCCCCATTGAAGTAACTTGAAAAGGAAATGCAAGTGGTGGTGACATTGGAGATTTTGCCACCTTTATAAATCGCTGCCCTGCACCAACAGCGTCACGATTGCTACAAACAAAGTTTTTTGTTTTTTATTATTTTAAAGTTTAAAATAGTTTCAAACAAACCTGATCTAGATTCAAGAACAAGACGAATGTTAACAGCATGAGCCCAGTGAATTCCCAAAGCAGCAACAAGACGGGAATCAAGTTTTTCAGTGTTATCCTCTACAGTATGTTCCCTGCTCTCGGCTGCATGAATTGCATCTATTAACCAAAAATAAAACACAAACACACCATCAGAACAATAACCATGACTTCATACCTTGGAAAATATACTGAGAGATTTGATTAGCGCCTCGAGATCTTACTTGATTGGTCATCACCACGGGTATTCGAGAAAATTCAGCAAGTGACCTGCAAATGTGAATTACAAATAGATAATAAGTTAACAAAAGCAGTAGTTAACATAAGAGTTGTTTTACAACAAAAATAAAAATGAAACTGGAATTACTTGATGAATGAAATATGCCAGCCCAATGGATGATGCCTTTGAGGCCCTTGTTCATATTCCCTGAGAACAACAATAAGAGCATTATGTTTAATAAGATTTGTTGCATGTTTATCAGTCGAATTTGAAATAAAGATCTTAAAATAAGTTTAGATCACCCAGAAACAAGAGCAGCCATGCTATCGATGATTAGCAACTTCACTTGGTGTTGAAGGACCGAAACTTTGATTTTCTGCAAGCTGGTAAAGTGTGACAATTAGAACTGAAGCAGATTTTGCAAGCTGGAAAAGTGTGATATTTAGAACTGATGCAGATTTAAATGCCACAAAGATGAATATTACTATATGTATTTTAAAGATGGATATTGTTATATAAAAGATGGATATTATTTTAAAGATAATGTTCACCTCTCAGTGAACTCAGCCAAGGAACCAGGTCTTAGAACTGTGATCCTACCTGCCATCTACACCAAATATGCAAAAAGGCGTTTTCAGATATCATATATTTGATTAATTAAAAAGCTCTTTCAAATTAGGATTTAAAGCGTGTGAGAACTACAAAGCATACCTCTTTTGCCATGCCCTCCAAGCAAAATATTTCTGGGAAACTATTGATACCAATTTCAATTAACCTGTAATGAAAAAAAAAATGAAAATTATCGGTGGGTAAAAACCAATCAACATCTTCTTTTATCTATTTTTTCAGAAAAAAAAAACAGAACAAATATTATATGTACCTTCTTGAACTAAATTTGGATTCTACATCAATATAAATTACATGACCATCCAAGCCTCCATAACAAGATGGCAGTGCAGCCAAAAGAGAAATCTTCAAGCAGAACTGCAAATTGTACGACAAACAAAAAGATGATCAAGTGTTTACAGCCTAAGATGTCTAATTAGTGATATTTCTTTAGGGTCCACCAAATATGATTGCTAGACTAATGTAGCAGATATCAGCATGCATAGAAACAAGGTTACCAATTGTACAACTTTTAATATCCTAACAATAATATAATAACAACAATATAATAACAACTTACAAATGCATGAAAGAAGATAAAGTAAAAACTCTACACGACTCGAGTATAATCAACAAACCATATTAACAAAAATGGGTGATTGTAGCTACAAAAAAACTGATTCCAGAACTGAAATGATTGATTCTTCATAACCATAGTAATTGTCTTTTCATTGCTAACTAATCCTTGTTCTTGTGATAATACCATAGAAACTATGTAATTGGATCTTTTCATCAAAAACCACTCATTGTTGTATACTTAGTGTTCTATCTACTATCGCTCATGTGTTTCGTTTTATTCAGCCTAACCCAACTACTTTGGAGTAAATGAGGAAGTAATGAAGTGAAAGATCGACATACTTGTGTTTTTCCGATTCCTGCAGGCCCCACCAACTCTGTCAAAGCACCAAACGGTAGTCCACCACATAATGCTGCATCAAGCCCCTTCAGATGTGTAGGAAGATGACCTGTCAGATACTCATTTTGCATCCGTTGCTCCAGCAGGGATTGAACCTAAAACAACAGCTTAATCAGTTAAGCTTATGCCAAATTGCCAAGAGCAAAACGGGTCTGATTTCTTCACAACTAATATTAAAAAAAAATGCAAGTAAAAAAAGAGGATCAGGTAATACATAACTAAAAGTTGAGAAATATAAAAAAATACCGTCTGATAGCGTGGAGAAGTTATCTCACTAATGAGCGCCACCGCAGACTTTACATCTGCCATACTAACATCTAACAATTCCATCAACTCAAACTCAGTCAATGATAGTGCATCCTAACAGAAATTATTTACCACAATTAGTAAAAAAAAGGTTCCAAGATTTAATTTCATTTACAACATAATAGGATATCTTTAACATCACATGCTTATAAAATTTGTGTTTCAAACCTTCAAGGGGGTGGCAAAGTGGCAAGAGCCTGAGTCCCAGCAAAGGTCTCATGTTTAAATACAGCTTACACCGGTTTTTATTTTTACTTTTGTCGGTTTTAACCCCTTTAAGGTCACCTGCTGATGCAAGATGCCTTTTACTATCCTGTAGGATGGCGTAAGTTTTCCAGTAACGGGTTCTCACGGTACAAAAAAAGTAGGAAGGCGTTTCTTCTTGGCATTTTTAAAACCGAAGGGTCATATGAATTCAAGCAAAGCTACTATATCCTCTAGAATGTCTGGTATCATGTCACAAGAACCCTAAACCCCTAACATTTCTGATTTCATATCCTCCTATCAATAAGTTGCCAATTAGGTAAATTACAAGAATGATGGCGACTAAAACCGAAACCGGAAGCATTAGACCCACCTTTGGTTCTAACATAAACTTCAACAGAACGAAATAGCATCCAAATCAAACACTGTTTCGACTAAACCTATAACTAGAAGAACCCTAATAATGAAGATCATAAACAATAATAATGGACATATAGTTAGAATTGGTAGATTATATATATACCTTAGCCGTAAGGATATTTCGAGCAGTGAATATATGACCGATGGATTTTGGGAGACCCATCTCAGTGATTAGCTTGTTCGCCATAGCTCTCCCGCCAAATATGAACGCTTATGATAACATCCTCATATACACATTTGTTCAAAGTGGAGATGTTACTATCTTAGAGTATTCCGCTATTCCCATTAAGTTCACTTGTATAAGTGTGTTTTTTACAAGTGTTTACAAGTGAATAACAGATAAAACTAGTATCAAGTTCTTCACGTTGTGACGGGTGCGTAAAACCGTTCAAGTAGCATCAATTTCACACCACCGTCAGCGACAAACAATACCAGAAAAGCTCGTATTCAAAAGAAATAAAAATGACGAAAATAAAACCGAATGGGAAGCAGATGTAAAAACGTTGAGCCACATACTTGAAATATAAAACGGAGCAGTTAAACGGGAAAAAACATACGTAACAAAGTTGAACCACACGGGCACGTTATGCGTGCTAAATCTCAAAAATTAGACCGGAATGTAAAACAAAAAAATTACAAAAGATGGAAAATACATGAGATAAGTGTTAAAATTAAAAGTTATAGGTGTTCATTTGTAAAATATGTAAAATGATAAGGTTTAAAATAAAAAAAATTAAAAGAATTTAATGGTTGTACTAAATGCATAGAATATCTACACATAGGTTGGTAGTTAGAATATATATATATATATATATATATATATATATATATATATATATATATATATATATATATATATATATATATATATATATATATATATAATATTACTTTTTATTTATATATTTGAAAATACATTGTTCAACCATATAGATTTTTAATATTTTTTAAAGCGGTTGTGTGTGAATAACATAAAAAATGTAATAATAAATATAAAAAGTATTATTTAATTAAAAAATAGAATAAATAGTGATTTTTAGTGTAAGTATAAGTATAAAGATAAAAGCCATGATATGAATGCTCTTAGTTCACAAACCCAACTCAACTTTTTATTAAAAAAAGTAGCTTTAATTACTTGTATATAATACAAGTTAAAGAAATAAAATATTAAATAAAATGAAAATCTATTAATTATTAAACGATATTTTAAGATATGATATAACTGAAATTACGTACAAATAATAATTACAACTAATAAAACAATTATATCAACCTTTTGAAATTTTTTGTTTTTCAAAAAATAAAAAAAATTCAAAACAAACCGCTTTAATAAATATTATTTTATAAATTTTTTCTTATTATAACTTCCAATTCAAATTATTTTTAGTTTATATAAATTTTACTTTTTAGAAAAAAAGATTAAACTATTTCATATTTTTAACAACGTTTGATGTTCTAGAAAATATTTTATTTTATAAAAGTTTTATTTCTTTAAAAATAATATTATAAATAGATCTCTTTATTAATTATTTAAAAGCTATTTATAATCTAAAAAAACTAAATAATATTATTAGTAATTAATGTAATTCCTTAAGGGTCCTAATATAGAGACACCCACCAGATAAATCGACACCCCCTATACCGCGTATGGGTCCATACACGGTGTATAGGGTCGAATACATTGAAAACGAGGAAAATTCAGGGGGGCTGTCAGAGTGCTATACGCCCCATATAGCCCTATACGACCCCCTATACGACACATATAGGGCTATACGACGCATATAGTGAATTTCGACACTGACTACGAGGAAAAATTCAGGGGGCTGTCAGAGGGCTATACGACACATATAGCCCTATACGCCCCTCCCCCCTATACGATGTGTATGGGGCTATACGACACGTATAGAAATTTTGGGATGTTGATTTAAAATCATAGGGTGTCTATTTAACGGGTCCCTTCTTTAATAGCAAAGAGATAGAAAAAATTTTGTGAGAAAGAAATATGATGTTGACAAGTATCCTCCCAAGTTACTCTTTTTATTAAATAATAATATTAAAACTAATCTTCTTCCACCTACATAGCACAACAAAATTTAATTTTGAGTAAATCATATTATGTCATTTTTTAATACATGAAATTACATTATGTGTACTTTAATTTTAATAATAATAAATTTTATTTTTTTTTCATAAAAGTTACACACATATTCTCCTTTACGTTAACCTCCATCTAAATTTACAGTAAAATCAAGCATGTGCCCCTCACGTGAGTAGTATTTATGTAATTAAATACTTATAATTAATATAGCATTAAGCAATTGAGACTTTAATAAATCATCTAACTTTTATGTCTTTTTTTAAGAACAAGGAGTAGGGAACAAACCCTAAATCCCAAATTGAAAGTGTAGAATGAAGCAAAGAAGTCAAAATCACTACACAGGTCGCTAGAAGTGAGAACTACGCTCGACATCCGGGAGATTCTATCGTTAAAGCGACGACAACAACTGCACTTATCAATGCTAGCTTGCCCATCACTGAATCCAACGTCTTTCTCACCCCTCAGATTCAACCAAATTAAAGCACAACTCAACATCACTAAATCCATCGTCTTCCTCTTCCTCCATCGAATTAAATCTAATTGACACACAAATTAATATCATTATCATTTAAAGTTTGTGGACTACATAAGCAAATTAGTGCAACATAAACAATTACCTAGGTTTGTAATTGCTTTATTTTTGTTGAGTTCGTATAATGTAATTATCGCCTCATATAATATAAAGGAAATGGTTCAAATTATGATTGGTGAATTAAAGATGGTTCTACATATCTGAAAATTCAGATATCCGCGTATTTGCATTTTAGATATCCAATTAGATATTCATTTTGAAAATTTTCAAATATTTCGATATCTGATTATCCGAAAACTTAAAAATATTTTTCTAAATACTTTTATTTTAGGTTGGGACTTGTTATTGTACATTGAGATTTTTTTAATGTGTTTTGTTTACACATTATTTTTATAATAACATATATCTAATTATTGCCCAAAAAAGATATTTAAATCGCTATTTGTATTCGTATCTGTATCCGTATCCAACATTTTGGATATCCGAATTGTTAGGACTGTTTAGGTACGGAGTACTAACTGATTTACGTGTATACCAAACCAAATAGTGCGGAATCCTATTTGATTGGCGATCCAATAAGTGAGAACGCAAGTATAATCGATCTAAGAATGAATCAAAACGTTAAGAACGATTGCAAGATGATTAACTGCTATCTATGAACTTGGAACAGGTGTTCTTGAGTCTCTGGACGGCTAGGGTACGATTATATGCGTAGGTATTCGAATTGTTATGTTTTTCCACGAATTAAGTGGTATTTATAGGTTAGGGTTTTCCATTCGTACGACTGAACCATTAGCATGGTTCAGTCGTGCGACTGAAGCATGCGGTTGATCCATCCGCACGACTGAATGTTCAGTCGTGCGACTGAGTCAATCTCATGTCACAATCGTACGACTAATCCAGTCTCCTGGTTTAGTCGTGCGATTGGTTCTTAGCATGAAGTATTCATGCGTATGGTCCATTCGCATGGTCCATTTGCATGAGAACTTCACACAATTGAGTTTGAACATGTTTCTCAGTCATTATTGACTAAGAATTATGTAAACAACCATAAACCTATATAGTTAGTTTAATATGCATTATCACACAATAAACAATGAAATATTAAACATTATATGCATCAACCACACATTGTATTTCATTCATACCCATTCAATTACATATATGTAAGACATGAAAGACATTTTACATTTAAGTTCCTAAACTAGGTACACATGTATCTACAAACTCCCCCTTGGACCTAGTTTACTCTATTGTCTAACATTCTTCATCAGCTCTTCAAACTTCTTGTAGTTCTCCTCTCTTGTAGCTCCAGCATGTATCTCAAATGCGAAACAGAGCCTTATAACATTTTGGAACTGGAGGTCTTGTACTATATCTTGCGCGCATAGAACATTGGCCACTTGTATAACGTGTAAACATCGTTAGCCGACAAGTTGGTTAGCCACATTCGGTCAAATACCCTGATAGTTTCCATATTTCCATCTCGGTTCAAAACTATGACCGCCTCACCTGTTCTCCAATCATAGTACCACCATTTAAAGTGTGAAGTGAAGTCTTGAGGCATTTCCCTTAGAGGGATTCTTGACATCGTGCGCGGAGGACTCCACTTCAGCATTATCTTTGGCTTTCCAGTAATGGCATCAACTTCAGACCTTCTGATGTACCTTGTAGGTTATTGGGGTCTGAAGTTCACCCACCTGGTGTGGTACTTTCTCTTCAATGCAGCTTCAAACCAGCCTGAAATTTTTCTTGGGTCAGCATACAACAGCTTCAGTTTGGCCAGCTGGTCGAGCTCAAAAACGGGTAGAGTCTTCAGATCGTGTGGGAATCTAAAGTACTCCATTCCCTTCTCCCTCTTGATAGCATATACATTTAGATCATCAAAATATGCCCATGCTATGATCTTTCTTGACACCTTCATATGCTTCTTCACTTGGTAGAGCTTGGTGTAGGCACTCGGCTTTGGAGCAGTGCGTTGGGCTCTGATCTCTGCTAAACATGCCGCCCATTCAGCCTTTTTGATGTTGACATCGGCGTCTGAGGCTTGGGCTTGATCCTTATTCTTCTCGGACTCTTGCTCCATCTGATCCAGTGTTGCAAACGTATCACTGACCAGAGTGTCACCCAGATTGGGGACTACATTTCCCTCTTTGTCAGCATACTCTGGATAATGCTAGGCTGTGACGTCTTCAATCTCTATTTCGTCCACATCATTAAGCTCGTCGTCACTAGCCACGTCAACAGTAGGGGCATCCTTCACAATCTCGTCCGGGTTGAGCCGGAACATCTCAACAAGTTGGTCATCAGTAAGGTCATGAATGATTTCTCCTTCTTCAGGAGTATAGCTTATAGACCTTCTGACTATCCCTTGCAAATCAAGAATCATTGTGAGTTGAGACTTGATTTGCTGAAGGGGAGCAACATCGTATTCATCTTGCTGATATGCTTGATCTGCTTGATTTAAACATGTAACACATCCATCATTAGTCAATAATCAAGACAGTTAAACATTAAATATATATAAACATTAAGTACAAAAGTTTAATACATGATTCAAGTACAAAAGCTTTCAAATACATAAATGTATAATCATTACTTTTGTCCTGAAACGCAGGCTCGTCAGTAGGTGAGGCAAAAGATGAGGCTCCTTGATCTTGATTTCTCTTTGTACGTCTATCTTGACCCTGAGCTGAGGCAGATGCAGCTGCTTCTCCTTCATCATCATCATCATCATCATTCAGCCTTTCCCTCGTCTCTTCATCATCACTTGCCTCATCATCATCACTATCATCATCTTCATCCTCATCATCATCGTCATCACCATTGTCATCACCATCTCTTTCTCTTATCTTCAGAGGCTCATCCTTTGTTCCTTTGAGCTTGAGCATGATGGTTTTTTTGGCATCCTCCAACTCCTCTATCTTCTTTGCTGATAGAACTTTATGCTCCTGGAGTTGGGTAATCTCTTGACCCTGAACAGCCATCTGCTGAGCCTGGTCCTCTAGTAGTTGGGCCTGCTGTGAGATCTGCTGTGCTTGGGCATCGTTTTACTCCACAAGCTGTCTGATTTGTGCCGCTCTTTCCTCATCTGCCGCCAACAACTTCAGCACCATTCTGTTGAGTGTTGACAGCTGTTCCTCTACCCTAATGAGGGGCAGAGATGATCCAGTAGTGAATGATGGGTGGGATGATAGTCCAGCTTGGTGGCTAGTAGTGGTGGTGGTGGTGGCAGTGGTGAATATGGGTGGTGGTATATGAGTGGGTGGTGATGGGTAGGCTATAGTGGTGGTGGAAGTAGTGTAGATGGGTGGTGGAGTGGCTGTGGTAGTGATGGTGGGTGATGTGGTAGGAGTGGTGGATGGTGTGGTAGTAGTGGTGGTAGCTGTGGTGGTGGTGGTTGTTAATGTGAACCTTGGCCTCTTCTTCTTCTTGCTGTAGGGTTGGGCCATTCTCTTTCTCCTCGAGCCCTTGGATGCAGAGGCTCCCCCTTGGCTACTGGGCGGGTCTGGGGTATAAGATGAATCTGTAGTAGCCTCCCCTGACTCACCTTGTCGTCCACCTACCGCCCTAATCTCCCTCTCGGTGGCAACCACCCTGCTGCCCACCGTACGAGTCAACGACTCCTCATCACTCTCCTCCTCCTCATCAGGACGAAAGTCCTGATGGAATCCTGCCACGTCAGCTCCTCCGTGGGTGGGATGGTGGAGATGTAGTATATGTGGTAGTGGCCCTAGATTGGGTGGGGCCAGTATCTCCACCATCACCATTGTCATCGTCATCAGAATCATCAGATGGGACCACAATCGGCTCAGAGTCAGAGTCAGAGTCACTATCATCGTGACGCCACTTCCTCTTCGCCGGCACCACATAGTCTTCTCGGGCCAGATGCCCAAACAACCTCCTCACCGGGGGCTTCACCTGCTTTCCCCGGTATACCCTCATCCTTCCTAGGGTGGTATCATCCATCACCTCTAGGATAACTGCGTCCTCTTTCTCCTTGGGCAGCAAAGGAAGCTTCTGATCTATGATCATCTGTATGAAGCGAGGGTACATCCAGAAGCCTTCCTTGCCCTTGGCCTCTATGTTCTCCACCAAATAGGTGAAGATCATCCTCGAAAAGCTGAAAGGATGATTCAAAATCAGAGCCACATAGGCATTCTGAATCTGATCAGAGAGCTCATCATAACCTCCCTTCCTTGAGGCTATACATCTCAGCAGCACATGGGCTAAGTATTTGAAATGTGGGCACAGGTTGCTCTTGTTGAGCACACCTGCGTTGATATCCCCCAAGTACTTAGCCCGTAGAAAGCATCCACGAACCATCGGCGGATGTAGTCCGGTGGGGCAATCGCTATCGTCTCCCAACTCTAACACTGTCTGTAGGTCCTCCTCACTGATGTCAATGGCCTGGCCAAAGATAGAACTCCGAATCCGGTGAGGCTCTGAGGACCTATCTACAATAGCGCTTTCCCAGAAAGCATGCTGTATCGACCTGTATGGTGTGCACGGGGTAGAGATCGCTCTGAAGATCCTCGATCTCCTCAGGAATTAAATAATGCCTACGAACTCAGGTGCATTCCGGGATGTCAAATCAAGATGAGCACATATGTTGTGCTTTGTGCTCATCGTCCACCGACTCGCCATCTGTTACACAATGTAAATAAATGTTAGTGTGGGTCAATGAGTAACAATATGATTCATTTAACTTGAAATCTTCTGTTCTGTCGTGCGAATGAAACAGCGCGACTGAGATCTAGTCGTGCGAATGAGCTGTGCGAATGAGATCTAGTCGTGCAAATGAGCTCATACGTACGACTGAGCATGCGACTAGGCTTAGTCGTATGCTATCTCATGCGTTTACACCAGTCGTACGACTGTACTCATACGCATGGTTCAGTCGTGCGGTTTAGCCATTCGCCTAGCTCAGTCGTGCGACTAAAGTTCATCAGGGTGTCCATTCGCATGCCAGACTGACTGTTCAATTCAAATTCAAATTTTGAGCAAAATTTAATGTTAGACTTCGTGGTTTGGCTCATTAGTCTCGCAAATGACCGACATAACACCTAATAACCTTTAATTTCACAGTGTGCTTAGTTTTATTAGTTTCTTAGGCAAACTAAGTCTCGGTTCTGTTTAGTGTTTAAATTTAATCATTTAGGGCACAAATCGATGGACATTTGAGTGGATTGCACCTCACTTTACCTGTATAATCACTAGAAATCACCAGTACACAACAATCAGTGGTCTAGAATGATCAAATGGAAATCGGGCAGAGTAACGGTGTAGTCGTGCGATTTGGGGGCGATTTGGAGTGATGAATGACTGCGACCGACTCCCTCTCCTTTTATACTAGGGTTTCCTTCTGTCGTGCAACTGAGCCCAGTTGCATACTTGATTCGTGCGACTAGACGTCAGTCGTGCGACTAGCACAGTCGGTCACCTTCAGTCGTGTGACTAGGTGTCAGTTGTGCGACTGTCTCATTCAGTCAGCTACATTCATGCGATTGGTTCAATCTTGTGATCCAATCATGTGAGTTTACTCATGCTTATGGTCCAATCGCACGTCTGGGCCATTCGTGTGGTTTAGTCGTGCGATTGGGCTCATACGTATGGTCCAATCGTACGGGTGGTCCATACTCATGGTCCAGTCGTGCGAATGACTCATACTTGATTTTGACTTTATGACCATTTGACACTTAGCCCTTTTTAACAATTGATAAAACATTTCGAGCATTCGATCATCTCAGACATGAGTTAACTTAGAAAACCTTTGATCACCTTAGACGTGATCCTTTTAAAACAAAACAATTTGTCACCTTAGATGTGACTCTTTTAACATGTGAAAACCAGTTTGGTCACCTCAGACATGACCCTTTTAAGTTAGTGAATCCGAGGTTGACTTTCGATGTGTAGTCCGACATTTAACTACTAAATTGACTGAAATTACCTAAAATAAGCAACTAGAAATAAAACAAAACTAAAACATAATTTTGTATTTTTGTGTGAGGTTGAAATCCTAAGATAAGTATCTACCAGATTTTTCTTTCTAGACAGTATAGCATCAAGTTACATTGATCATAACAGGATCAATTCATTATGGAATCATACAGGTTTATCAAATCATTTGGGACATGTTACCAAAACCTTTTGATGCTAGATTCTTGTTTTTATCGAGAGTCATTAGCAAGTTTAGGAAATCATACTAGTGCTGTGAGATACACACAATGATTTGGACTTTCAAGAATTGCAGCCACGATGATTGTCAGTATACTTCTGCTCTTAAATCCATACACAGATTTTTTGACACAGATTGGTGATATGTTAGATTTAATTATTTCAATAAGCCTTTGTGGATCCCACGCTTATATGGTAATCAAATTTCCTCAGGATATTTGTGAGCGGTCTATGGGTGTTTTGACAAGAAGAAACTATTCTAAGAGCTTTCAAAAAGATGCCCAGCCTCAGATCAGTGCCATCGCACAGCAGAGAGGCGCAACCAACAATGAATTCTAGAATATTTAGGTTATGCTTATTGTTAGGTCTAGGATCAGTAGATCTAGTTCATTATGTATAGGCTTAGTACTTGAATTAATATCTGTAATGAATATTTGTAATTCATTATTGTGTATGCATTAAATATATAGGTTAACCCATTTATGTTTGCGTTGATTTATGTATGGTTGCAGGTACAAACATTATACTTGGTCAATTTATGAAATTAACCAAGTGTAAGAAACATCTACGGATGAACATTTTGTTCTTCCGTAGATATATTTCTTACAAGTAATTTTACATCCGAAGATCTTCTGCGGATGAACAACCAGAAAACAAGTTTCCTTCGGAAGAACAAGACTCCTTCGGAAGAACAATACTTCTACGGAAGAACAAATCATCTAAGGAAGAACAAATTCCTACTGAAGACACTGTTCCTACGGAGTCCAAACACTTGTATAATACAAGTGTTACAAGTCAATAAGTCAACAAGGCAGTTATACGAATCCCGAGAAATCCGATGATTCCTTAACTGAAACAAATCAAATCCCAAGAGATCCGGTGTTTCCTAAAACTGAAACATCACTGTCTATATATATGGATCCTAGGTTTCGATTCAAGGACGATTGAGTTAGATGATTGATTGATCGACAACACCAATAGCAATACGACAATCACTTCAAAGTCTCTCAATCAAACCCTAGCAGCCGTCACATCATAGCATACTTCGATATCATTCATTCATTAATTTTGTAATCATTAACATGTTCTAATGAAATACTGATTAATCATTAATTGTGTTTTGTTACGTGTGTTCTTGATCATTTATTGATATTTAAAGTTATTTAAAACAATTAAACCAAATCAACGTTGATTCCGCAAACGTTGACTTGCCATCAACCGACACTGATAATTCCTGTTGACGATCCTTGGATTCACAGGTGGTATCAGAGCCAAGTGCTCATTGATTTAGATCGATTGATCTATCAGTGTTAGTTGTGTTTAATTGAGTTTAATTTCGTAGATTTGTCTGTTCTTTCTGATTAGATCTACGGCTGTCGTTTAATCGCAATCGATTTAATTAACTTGTTTCTATATTCAAATCAATTGAATAGCAGATCTTGTTAATTATTCTCATCAATTAACATCATGAGCAACTTCAGTGGATCATCTTACCAACCTCCAAAGTTGGAAACAAAAGCAGACTTCAAGTCATGGAAAATCAAGTTTAGGAATCATGTAAACTATATTGATTCTGACTTATGGGTATCCATTACTAAAGGTCCTTATATTCCACCCACTCTTGGGCCGGATTATAATGACAAAAATCAACCAATCAGTACCAAAGATCTATCACCTGATGATGTCAAAAAGGTTAAAGTTGATATAAAAGCATACAGTTTGCTCAGTATGGCTTTACCTGAAGAGATATTGATCAGGTGTGAGAACTATAAAACAACACACTCCTTATGGAAGATACTTCACACTCTCTGCGAAGGGAGTGATGAAATAGAAGCATAAGGAGACACACCCTCAGGTCGCAATATGAAACATTTCATCATATTAAGGGTGAATCAATTCCTCAACAACTCCATAGATTCATGCAGTTGGTAACTGAGATGAATATTCTGGAGTTGAAATATACCAATGAGGAATTAAACAAGAAAATGCTCCACACTTTGCCAGAAAGTTGGAAGCATACTGTATCCATGTTCAAGAACACTATAGATCTAAAATCAACTGGTCTAGATACTCTGGTTGCAAAAGTGGAAGCTCTTGAAATGGACGAAAAATCAAAAAACAAGAGTGTGAGAACTCATGTCTCACCCTATCACTTCAAAGAAACAAATAATGTTGGAAGTGCATTTATTTCAAACAATGAAAGTGATAACTCTTGTGCTAGGAGTGATGATGAGGAGGAAGTTAGCTTTTATGCTTCTAAACCCTCAAAGAAATCATCTCAAGATAAGAATCAAAAGAATAAAGGAAGAACTACTGATAGACAAGATACAACTGCAGCAATAGCTAAGTCTTCACATTTAGCCAATCAGTCAGAACCAATAACTGTGATATTGGACTCTGAAGAACAAAGAGCAGCCTTTGCAGCATTTAGAAGCTCTCTGACTTCTGCAAATATCTGCCAACAAGACTTAGAAGAACTGCCTCCTGATGTAGTGGAAGAAATGGATCTACAATGGCAGATGGCCATATTGCTTATAGAGCAAAGCAATATCTCAGGAGAAATAAGAACTTGGCTTCAGCAAGCAAAACATCAAAGATTGGCGTTGACAAATCAAAAGTAAGATGCTACAAATGCAATCTCTATGGACATTTCTCAAGAGAATGCAATCAACAGTCATATCCAGAGATGAGACAACATCAGCAGCATCAGCAACATCAGATTCAAGCTCATCAACAATCAACTTCTCAAAGACCTCTGCACAAACAATCTCAACTGATCAATGCATCTCCACCAGCCACCAAAGAATCAGCTGGACCTAGAAACTCAAAGGAGTCAGGGCTGATCATACTTCAAGATGGAACGTGTGACTGGAGTGTGTATGAAAAGGAAGTTTTGGAAGAGAATCAAGCATTGATGGCTCATATGGATCAAACAGTTCCACCAATGGCAAGAGAGGTAAAAGAAGGTTTGTGTTCATCAACATGTGTTGAGGAAGTTGAACGATATAGAGTCCATGCTCAACAGTTGGCTGACAAAGTAAAAGAAACGATGATTTTGAATGAATCCCATGTTAGAGAACATAAATTGTATCAAATAAAAATTAACTCTTTGCAAAAGGATTTAGAAAAATTTGTTTTTGAAAATTATAGCCTAAAAGCCCAAGTTGAGCATCTGACCACTTCCTTAACAAAATCCATGGCTGATCATGCATCAACTGAAGTGAAACTTCAGAAGTTTCAATTATCATCTCAGCAATATGAGAAATTACTAAATTCTCATATTGAATCAAAGAAAAGGTCTGGGTTGGGTTATAATGCGGTTGCACCACCTATAAATGATAATTACACTTCTTTACCTACAACAATGACCAACACTCTGTCAAATCATTTTGTGCCTAGCACCAAGTTTGAAAACGATTCAACTCAAATCAAAATTAATAATGAAGCTGAGGTGAGTGAAACTGAATCTTCTGAATCAGAATCTTTAAATCAAAATGATTCAGAATTTGATTATGATAATTGTGATGACGTGGATGATTCTGATGAACATGATGTTGATCGAATAACCACTTGTAAGAATGTTCATCTTAAAACACATATTCCAAAAGTTCTTGAAGAAACAAAGTTGCCATATCCTCCTAAACAAAGAAACATGGTGAAGACCATCTGCAAGAGAATAGCTCAATTGAATGAAGGTCTTCAAGAACTAAGTCAACAACAAGACTCCTCCAAGAAATTGAATGATGAATTTGTCATCACCGAGGAAAAAGAGAGATTCAAGGAAAAAGGAAAGAAAAAGGTATCAGCAGATCATCAACTGAAAAAGAAAACTTCAGCTGCTGATCTACGGAAGAGGAATTCGGAATCAATCAATCAGAAACATAAAGTTGAAAGAGTAGAAGCACATCCAAAGCTGAAGAAGAAAGAAAAACATCAAAAGTCAGCAAATCATAAGAATGATTCTGAAAAAGAATCAGATGGAAAATATTGCAAATGGTGTGACATGAAAAATCACAATACTGAAGAATGTTACTTCAGTAGCTACTGTTCCATTTGCAATATGAACAATCACATGACAGCTGAATGTTACTTCAACAAACATTGTGGCATCTGCACCAAAGATAATAATTCCACTAAGGAATGTTACTTCAACAAAAAGAACAAAACAAAAGGCACAAAGAAGAAAGAGTCAGATAAGTCAGAAACATATACTGACTGTGAAAAAGGGTCAAAATTGAAGAAGCCTGATCTAAAATCAAAGTCAAAGGATAAAATGTCATCAAGTGTTCATCCAATGAAGAAAAGAACAACTGATCAGCAGTCAAAAACACCTAACAAAAGGGTGGATTTGACAGATAAGGAATCAAAGGACGATGATTCATTTTTGATAAATTTGAAAAGGGTATTCAAATACCTCTTTCAAAAACAATAGATAGTGAGACATTTAAAGGTTTATTATCAAAACAAAAGACTCAAACAAATGAAGTTGATCTGAGTCAAGTAGAAATTAAGAAACAAGAATCTACTTCATCAACATCCCATTCAGCAGAATCATCCTCATCTAAATCAAATCAGAATGAATCAGCCAAATCTAAAACTGAAACTTCAAAAATTATTCATGAAGGAGTAACTGTTTTAGACCCTGTTGACAAACCCAAGATCACTAAGACTTGGGTTGTCACTTCTAACTGATTTTCTTCTGAATGCAGGAACAATATTGGAGAGCTGACAACAAGTGGTATGTTGACAGTGGTTGTTCCAGGCATATGAAAGGAAAGTGTTCTCTTCTCCATGATTTCAAACATAAAAATGCTTCTTATGTGGCATTTGGTGGGGATAAAATGGGAGGTAAAATTGTTGGTGAAGGGATGATAACAAATGGTGTACTCAAATTTGATAAAGTAAATTACTATAAAAATTTACAGTATAATCTACTTAGTGTGTCTCAAATTTGTGATCAAAATTTAACTACATTGTTTGATGATACTAACTGTTACATTCTTAAGTCAGGATTTATTGTTCCAGAAGATTGGATCCCCCTTAAAGTAGCAAGAAAAGGAAACACTTATGTTTTGGATATGAACAAAACTTCACTCATAAAACATGAAACATGCCTTATATCTAAACTCTCAGAAGATTTGTCTCAATTATGGCATAAAAGGCTTGTACATTCTAACATGAAGAACATGAATAAATTGATGAAAAATGACCTGGTCATTGGATTGCCAAATAAAAAGTTTCATTGCTCAACTCACTGTTCTTCTTGTTACAAAGGAAAACAACATAGAGTGTCACATAAATCCAAAACTATCAATACTAATACTACACCACTCAAATTGCTTCACATGGATCTGTATGGTCCTACCAATGTAATGAGCATTAGAAAAAGGCAATATTGTTTGGTGATAGTTGATTCAGTGCACCAAGGACTCCACAACAAAATGGAGTTGCTGAAAGAAGAAACAGAACTCTCATTGAAGCAGCAAGAACCATGCTAGCTGATTCACAACTACCTATCACTTTTTGGGCTGAGGCTGTGAACACTGCATGCAATGTTCAAAACAGAACATTAATTGTCAAAGAACATAACAAAACTTCTTATGAGCTCCTATTTAAAAGAAAACCATACATAGGATATCTGAGAGTCTTTGGATGTCATGTAACTGTTTTGAACATAAAAGAGTCATTAGGA
Source organism: Flaveria ramosissima (assembly GCA_025215565.1). NCBI lineage: Eukaryota > Viridiplantae > Streptophyta > Magnoliopsida > Asterales > Asteraceae > Flaveria > Flaveria ramosissima. The sequence goes on from CM046043.1 coordinate 50,840,420, forward strand.
AAATTTTCAGAAAAAGCATATGATGGTTTCTTTGTTGGATACTCTTCAACATCAAAATCATATAGGGTGTATATTCCACAACATAACATTGTGGAAGAGACTCCTAATGTATCTTTTGATGAAACTGTATTTACAAAGTCAGTTAAAGGTTCATCATGGTTATTTGACATAGATGCTTTATCCAAATCATTTAACTATGATCATTTGAACAATGCAGGATCTGATGAAGTATGTTATCCATTTGTTCCACCTCTTATGACTGAAGTAACCTTATCTGCTGATCCTCCAAGGATACGTCCATCTTCGGATGAAAACATTTCAGTAGAAGCAGATACTACATGTGGAAATGAACAAAATGCATCCGGAGAAGTACCTATGGAAGAACAGAATGCATCCGGAGAAGTTCCTATGGAGGACCAAAATGCATCCGGAGAAGTTCCTACGGAAGACCAAAATGCATCCGGAGAAGTTCCTACGGAAGACCAAAATGCATCCGGAGAAGTTCCTACAGAAGAGCAAAATGCTTCCGAAGAAGTTCCTACGGAACAGCAAAATGCTTCTGAAGAAGTTCCTGCGGAAGAGAAAAACACAACTGGAGATACTTCTGTAGTCCAAACAACAGACTCTCATGATCATTCAACTCCCGTTGAACATTTTGACTATTTCTTAAATTCTCAACCTGCGCTGAATCAGTCTGTAGGCAATGGAAATGACTAACCTGGAATCGTCTATTCTAGTTGAATCAACTCCTTCAATGAGAATCCATAAGACTCATCCACTTGACAACGTCATTGGAAATCCTGAAAAGAGAACTACAAGGAGCCAAAGTAGTACAGCCAACCTTTGTCTCTTCAACTGTTTTCTTTCTCAAGTGGTGCCTCCAAACATCACAGCTGCTTTAAAAGACAATAGCTGGATTGAAGCTATGCAAGAAGAGCTTCAACAGTTCAGAAAGCAAAAAGTGTGGTCTCTTGTTGATTTGCCTGAAGGTCAACATCCTATTGGAACAAGATGGCTATACAAAAACAAACTGGATGATAGAGGGATTATTGTACGAAACAAAGCAAGATTGATTGCACAAGGATACACTCAAGAAGAAGGAATAGACTATGATGAAGTTTTTGCACCAGTTGCAAGAATTGGGGCTATAAGAGTGTTTTTGGCCTATGCATCATATAAGAAGTTTACTGTGTATCAGATGGATGTCAAGTGTGCATTCTTATATGGGAAAATTGATGAGGAAGTTTATGTGTCACAACCCCCCGGTTTTGAAGATCCTCATTATCCTCAAAGGGTATACAAACTAGATAAAGCCTTGTATGGTCTTCATCAAGCACCAAGAAAATGGTATGAAACACTATCATCTTTCTTACTCAAGCATGGCTACAAAAGAGGAACTATTGATCAGACACTCTTTCTCAAACAAGAACATCAAGATCTCTTAGTAGTTTAAGTATATGTTGATGACATTATATTTGGTTCAACTAATAAGAGATTGTGTGTGAATTTTGAACAGCTGATGAAATCTGAATTTCAGATGAGCTCAATGGGTGAATTAACCTTCTTCCTTGGCCTTCAAGTTCATTAAAAATCAGATGGGATATTCATCAACCAAGAGAAATACATACATCAAATTCTGAAAAAATACAATCTTGCTGAAGTATCCTCATGCAAAACACCAGCATCAACAATTGATAAGATTGCTCCTGATCCCTCTGGAAAATCTGTTGATCAAAAATTATATAGATCAATGATAGGTTCACTTATGTATTTCACTGCCAGTAGACCTGATATTATGTTTGCTGTGTGTGTATGTGCTAGGTACTAATCTGATCCCAAGGAGTCACATCTCAATGCTGTAAAAAGAATTTTCAGATATCTCAAGGGAAAACCAGGACTTGGTCTTTGGTATCCAAAGGATGGAGACTTTACACTCTACTCATACTCAGACAGTGACTATGGTGGATGTAATAGTAACAGAAAATCAACAACCGGTGGATGCCAATTTATTGGACCAAGGCTAGTATCATGGCAGTGAAAGAAACAAACCAATGTTTCTGTATCCACAGCTAAGGCTGGGTACATTGCTGCTTTAGCTGGTTGCTCTCAAGTTCTTTGGTTGCAAAACCAATTGCTTGACTATGGTTACAACTTTCTTCAAACTTCAATCTATATAGATAATTCTGCTGCTATGTTTATCACTGCTAATCCTGTGCAACATAGTAAAACAAAACATATTGAGATAAGATATCATTTTCTGAGAGATTGCTCAGAAAAGGGATTGATTAAGTTAGTCAAAGTGGATACATCAAACCAGCATGCTGATTTATTCACTAAAGCCTTTGATTCAGTCATATTTAATTTTCTGGTTGAGTCTCTAGGCATGATTAACTTAGATTAATCAAGTTTAAACAAACAAAATACTGTGTGTAATGATGCATCAGCATGACATATGTATGGGAAATGATAGTACACTATAGCTTTGCCTATTCCTGAATAAATAAATAACAACAAATTTCAGCAAGTTTCTTGATATGTGAGTAGATTCATCTTGAGTGGAAACTAAACTGAGTGCATGCCAAACATAATGCTAAAATGATTGTTTGTGGGAAACTTTATTTTGAGAATACAAAGTGAGTCTTATTCTAATGTGACCAAATCACTCATCTAAACACACTATGTAAAACAATTTATAATATCTATCTTTGCAAATCATACTCCCTCTGTTTTGTGTGAACAAAGACCGTGGTGTATGATCACCATACTGAATATCAGTTGCAAAAGGTGAAAAGATCATGATCCTCATCATCCCTTTATTTTGTGTGAACAAAGACCTGGGTTAAAGGCACCTCTGTTTTATGTGAGTAAAGAACTGGTGACCTGATGATGATCATATCTAATGCTCTCAAAAGAATCCTATGTGATCAACTGTATATTATCTTGAGCTTTTACATCAATGCATCAATGAGATGTCAAATGCATCTCAAGATAGATCTTATAACTTAAAGTACATAGTCTTAAGTGTGAAAAAGTGATGATTTGACTTGCAAAGGGAGGACAAAACCTTTGTGAATTGAATGTGAAGCCCATAACAGTTATTTCCAAATCAATATGAAAACATGATAAACAGCATGCCTAGTTGATACATGAGCTCTTGTATGGATTTATGTGGACAATATACTTGCAATCAGAACTTGTTCAGGTATCAAATCAACAAAATAACTCATCAGGAAGAGGCTTAGTATTATAGTATGATCTCATCATATGTGTATATATATCTGCTCATTATCATACAATTAAAAATCATGTTATTCCTTTTAAAGAAATTTATGATAAATGCTTAAGTTCACCATTAATCACAAATTTAGGGGGAGTAGAATACTTGAAAAAGTGTCTCAATCAGCAGCAGCAATGTCTATATCATTATCAATTTGAAGGAATTGGAATCTGAGCATCATCTTAGCTTCTGGATACATGAAAATTTTAGTAAAAATCATTTTAAACTTTCTTGTACTAAATTGCCATGTATACAAAGCCAACAAGGTCCTAAAGCAATAAATGGTTCTAACCAATGGAGTTGGGCCATACATACAACAATATTTCTCTGCATTGTGCTTCTTTAAGCATCAGCAGAAGCTACAATGTGGAAATCAATCTTAAATGTTTATCCGTAGATTGGTAAACTACGGATGAATAAAGATCAACAAATGTAATTTAATGTTACAATTTCACATCATCAGCAGATGTTGTTGATTCGTAGATGTTCTGCGGAAGAATACATTGAGGATCCCACTTAATAAATGAGAAATTAATTCTGCGGAAGAATACATTGAGGGTCCCACTTAATAAATGAGATAAAATTAATGTGTCTGAGAGTATAAATAATGTGGGACTTGTCAAATTCATTATTCGCTTTTTCAGCTCACTTTTCAGACCTAGAAAAACTCACTCAACAAATTTTTTTCCACTTCCTCAACATTCAAAATTTACCAAATCAAAACCTTAAACAAACATATATCTGTGTTCTCAATCCGCTGTTATTAAGATGGATAATCGATATGCGAGAGAACACAATGTGTGTGCCTTCTTAAACCCTGATGATCCTGTTTCAGAAGGGTGTCAAGAAATTATCAGATATCTAAGAAGATCGAGGCTGTTCTATGCCCTATCAGCAGAGCCTGTGATTTATCGATCACATATGATTGACTTCTGGAACTCTGCTTATGTAGAAGAAGATGGTGAAGGTATTGTTGCTGAAGTTAAAAATCGATGGCTGAGAATTGATGAACAAACAATAAAAGGGTTCTTGAACTGGGGTATGTTGAAGCCAGACACCCTGATGTGTTCGAAAATGAATACATAAAAAAGGGTTTTCTCATAATGGGGTATGATGGTGATTTTGAAAAGGGAGAAATCAAGAAAGGAAGACTCTGTAAGCCATACAGATTTCTGTGTCACACTTATCTGAATAGCATCTCAAACAGAAAATCTGGGCTTCATAGATTTTCAAGACATATATCCTCTGGTATCATTGGTATTTTTGAGGGAAGAACCTACAATTACTCAAAGTACATCTTCAACTGTCTATGTGATCACATTAAAGTACAGAAGGCTGATAAGATGTATATGTTTCCAAGGTTTATTCAACTAATCATTAATGCTGATTTGCCTGGAACTTCTGTGGAGGGTGGTGTGTTTATTCAAGCACACCTTGGCAGATCTGTGCTGAACAAAATTTCTGGGAAATATGAAGGAGGTGACATGGACATGTTTGCACATGTGGTTGATGCTACTGCCAACATTCGTCGAGAGCTTGTGTGGGAAGATGAACAAGAGAACTCTCCAACCAACTCTGTTCAAGACACTCACTCACCAGATACATCACCCATACATCAGCAATCTCCAGCCAGCCAAAACACAGAACCAATCCCACCTATCCACCATCAATCACCAAATCAACAACAAACATCCCAACCACAATCTCCAGCCAGCCAAAATACAGAACCAATCTCTCCCATTCAACCCCAATCACCAAATCAGCTTCAAATGCAACTTTATCAACAACCTCCAAATCCTGAAAATTCAGCCACTGAGAGTATTTACACTGGGGAGACAGAGTTAGTCTCACAAACAAGTACAGTTAAACTGTCATTATCCAAAACTGAATCCCCTGTACTCTCAAATGAAACTAAACAAGTATCTCAAGTGACTGATCATCAACAACAACAACCTCATCAAGAACTTGTAGATCAAGCCATTGAACCCAGTTCAAGCTCAGCAAGTGTTGATCCGGAAGAAGTTAAAGATGATGAGATTGATGCTCAACATTAGGAAGAAGAAGAAGAAGCAGACTATGTTGATATTATTTCCTACAATGAAGATGATCTAAGTGATAATGAAATCCCTGTCAGCAAGAGTTATCTGGTTGCTGAGTATAACAATCTAGTGCTGAAATCAAACAAAAGAAAGCAAAGAATACAGGAGCTGAAGGGAGTGATAAAAGAAAAGGATGAAGAGTTGATGAGACAACAAGCTAGAATAAAAAGGCTGAGAGAAGATGCTCAATGCGATAAGGAAGTTATTGATGCTTTACTTGATAAGGAGTCTAAGCTCAAAGAGTCAGCAGCAACTGAAAAGGAAGAAAGAGAAAGGATGATGATGAAGCTTTAACAAGCAAATAACACTATGACTGCTCAGTCAAATGTGATAAAAGGAAAAGAAGAAGAGACTGAGCAGCTGAAAATGAAGATCTGTACATTAGAATCTAAGGCTAATGTTTCAACTGCTCAAACAAAACAATCTACTGAGGCATCAAAAGAGCTGATTCTGTACTCAAGAAAGAGAAAGTATCTTGGTACTGCAGAGGATGAAAGTACTTCCAAGAAACAAAAGCTCACATCTCCTGAACACACACCTTCAGTAGATTTATCTACTGTGAAGTCTATCTCTCACCAGGATGATGAAAGTGATGAAGAGTGGAAAGAGCTGATCAATGAAGACTCTCCACCAGAACAAGAAGTTTCAAAGGCTGATGATCTTCTGACTACAAAAGACATATTAGAAAAAAGGCCCGAATCAACCATGTTCATGACACTTATAAACCATGGTTTTCCTTATGACATGGTTGAGAGGCTAAACATGGCTAAGATGAAGAATCTGTTGAAAGAATTTGAGCTTGCATGCTTTATGATTCCAAATTGTGACTATGAAGCTTTCAGCACCTTTCAATCCATTCAGAAGAAAAAGAAGGAGTTGGGACATTGTGACACAGCCAAGCTGAGCAAATACAACATGACCTGCTGGTTACAAGGCCATAATTACAAACCACATGAGCTTAAAGGAAGATCAGTAGGAGAACTTAGAAGGATGATGGAGCATGTGATGAAAGTTGAGCTGGATACTGGTGTAAAATTCAGAACTGAAGCTCCACATCCATCTTATGTGCAACAAAGCAAACTTCCTGCTGAACCTATAACAGTTGAATCTAAAGATCAGCACAAAGGGAAGGACAAATTGATCAGAGAGCCAAGAGAAGTAATACCTGGCAAAGTATGGCCACTTGGGACTACATTGAGGGAGATAACTGAGCAGAAGTCCACTCTGATACAACTAATAGACCACCTCACAACTCCCAGTTCTGAGGAAGAAAACAGGATCATGGCCTGGAAATATGATCCAGACTGGGATTGTGCCATTATTAAAAGAACATCTGGAAGAGTTGAATACTTCCATGATGTACTCTCAGTGGTGAGTCTGCCAGAAAATGACATCAAAGATCTTCAAAGTCTGATCATCAGCAATTATCCAATTCACCCTAGAGGAAGAGACTTCTCAACTCTAGTGGCAAAGCTGAAGACTAAATTTAAAGATGATGTCCTGATAGAAGCTAAAAGAGAAGATATAGAGCATCAGAAGAGAATCAAAGGGCTCAAAAGATACAAGTCTAATGCCTCAGAACATGTAAATGATGAATTCATAAAGAGGGTTGGCTACAAAAGTAGAAATAAAGCAGCAATCAAATGCATTGAAGGGACTCAATTCACATACCCTATCACTGAATGGGGTTATGTTGAGAAGACAAAGGAGTTGGTCTTGCTAAGAAATGTTGTAAACAAGAAAGCTGACAGGATCAGGATTTTTGATCCTGTGGAAGTCAAATTACTCCACCCCAGCTACACCTCATATCTCAATGACAAATTCTTTCCAAAGCTGACTGATGAAAAAGCCCAACGTGATTTGTTCCTGCATGTCCATGTGATCCAAGTGATTGACAAACTACATGCCAAAGCCTACAAAAGAAGAAGATTCAATGCTGGACTGCTAAAGGGAACAACTTTTGATAAAGTAACAGAACTCAGAATTTCAGAGCAAGATGAGCTAGAAATGGTGAATAACAACAATGTGTTAGACACCTCACTACTGAGGAAGATGTTCTAGGGATTAGTTTTGAGACTCTGAAGAAGTTCAGCAAGATGAAGATCAACTACAAGTATGATGATCAGAAGACTGTTGTGTCTTACTTCTATAACAAAATCATTGCCAGAGTCAAGGAACTTTCAGCTTTGAAGAACTGATTGCAAGTATCTAAGCCTAAGGGGAGTATTGTTAGATCTAGGATCAGTAGATCTAGTTCATTATGTATAGGCTTAGTACTTGAATTAATATCTGTAATGAATATTTGTAATTCATTATTGTGTATGCATTAAATATATAGGTTAACCAATTTATGTGTGCGTTGATTTATGTATGGTTGCAGGTACAAACATTATACTTGGTCAATTTATGAAATTGACCAAGTGTAAGAATCATCTACGGATGAATATTTTGTTCTTCTGTAGATATATTTCTTACAAGTAATTTTACATCCGAAGATCTTCTGCGGATGAACAACCAGAAAACAAGTTTCCTTCGGAAGAACAAGACTCCTTCGGAAGAACAATACTTCTACGGAAGAACAAATCATCAACGGAAGAACAAATTCCTACTGAAGACACTGTTCCTGCGGAGTCCAAACACTTGTATAATACAAGTGTTACAAGTCAACAAGTCAACAAGGCAGTTATGTGAATAACGAGAAATCCGATGATTAAATCAAATCCCAAGAGATCCGATGTTTCTTATAACAGAAACATCACTATCTATATATATGGATCCTAGGTTTCGATTCAAGGACGATTGAGTTAGACGATTGATTGATCGACAATAGCAATAGCAATACGACAATCACTTCAAAGTCTCTCAATCAAACCCTAGCAGCCGTCACATCATAGCATACTTTGATATCATTCATTCATTAATTTTGTAATCATTAACATGTTCTAATGAAATACTGATTAATCATTAATTGTGTTTTGTTACGTGTGTTCTTGATCATTTATTGATATTTAAAGTTATTTAAAACAATTAAACCAAATCAACGTTGATTCCGTAAACGTTGAATTGCCATCAACCGACACTGATAATTCCTGTTGACGATCCTTGGATTCACACTTATCCTCAGATCAGTGCCATCGCACAGCAGAGAGGCACACAACCTATATTCTTGTGAGAGCATTTTTCTTTTCTTTTTGCACATAACGCACTAACAACTTTTGTTATTAGCTTGATTGCGTTTTCATAATTTTTTTACTTTTAATATTTTTTCATGCTTTGCTCTTTTATGGTCATCCGCACACATTTGTGGCGTTTATTTTGCTCGTCACCCCTTATTGGAACTTTGTTGATTGTGTTAACCAGGGATAAGATGATAACCCACAGCTTGTTGAACAACTTAGTTTGAATTTAAGTCACCAATGCAGTCTACTCATCTATTGTGTTGAATCTACCGACACATCATATAATGAACTTGCAACCTCTAAGTCTACTTTCTCTATGTTACCTTAGTAGCATACTAGTTTTACTATCATTTTTTCTTTTATTTTGTTTAGACTTCTCAAACTTATACTTCGAATTTTGCATCTTAATCAGTTAAGTTCTTTTAAAGTCCCAAACTCTTTGTTCCTGTGTACTATCATTTTCCATAAACATTGAATCAGTATCACAAATACGATCTCATTTCTATTAGCTAGACTGTCCTTCTCCCTCGTTTTTTTTGAAGTACTGAAATTAAAATAACTAATTTAATACTAAGTTAACATATTCTCCCCCTAAAATTCTAAAACTGAAAATATTTTTTGCATTTTTGAATTTTAAAGAGACAGGAAATCAAAATAAGAAAAATAAAAAAAATAAAAGAAAATTAAAAGAAAATGTTGTCGGACTAAGCATTTTCATCCTTTGTGATCACATCCCTTTTCTTTTTCACCCCATTGACCTCTAGCAGATATAAAAATCTTGGTTTATCAAAGGCTTTTGTGTAGAGGTCAGCGCGCTGAAAGTCCGTATTAATTTTAACAACCTCGATTAAATTCGTTTCAAAACAATCACGTATAAAGTGATATTTAATTCCGATGTGTTTGGTCTTAGGATGTTGGACCGGATTTTTAGTTACGGCTATAGTAGCAGAATTATCAACGAATATAGGAGTGTTCGAGAATTTCAAACCGTAGTCCTGCATTTGCTGTTGAATCCAGATGATTTGTGAACAGCAGCTTGCAGCAGCAACGTATTCAGCTTCACAAGTTGACAGAGCAACCGATGTCTGCTTCTTACACTGCCATGTGACTAATCTTCTCCCAAATAATTGACATCCCGCTGAGGTTGACTTGTAGTTCATTTTGCAGCCGCCATAATCCGAATTGCTATATGCGGTAAGCTCGAAATCATCATCATGAGGATATCACAACCCAAGTGTTGGAGTGCCCTTCTAATAACGAAATATCCTTTTGACTCCTATGAGATGGTTGACTTTCGGCTTTGCCTGATATCTGGAGCATAGGCACGTCGCGTACATGATATCCGGTCGTGAGGCGGTGAGGTACATGAGAGATCCGATCATTCCTCGGTACATGGTGGCATCAACCAGATCGCCACTTTCGTCGGGTGCTATATCGTGGTTTGTAGCAAGTGGAGTCCCAGCTGCCGACGCATTCTCCATATCGAACCGACTGAGAATATCGCCTACATACTTTGTCTGATGTACGAAAATTCCCTTAGGTGTCTGATCCTCCTGTAACCCGAGAAAGAACTTCATTTCTCCCATGGCATTCATCTAAGCCTCATCATTCAAGGCGTCACTTACATATTTTGGTTCAAATTGAGACACAAAACATTGTAAAGCACCGTCGTGAAGGTAGCCTTTTTCCATGACTGAGGCATAATCAGCTGAGTAGAGCTGATTTCTTGTCTGTACTCCCGATTGTACATCCCCTATGACATTGTCCAGAGGATGATAAACATTTAGTCTAGATCCAAGAGTGGTGGGTACAACTACCTCATTATCCAGATTGTGAACCGCAGGTTCAGTATCTGAGGCAGTGGGAGTATGGGGTTCCGAAGTGTCAGAGGCATCTACATCTGATGTTTGTGTACTTGTAGTAGTAGGAACCTATGCCTCCTGATCCACCTGAACGTTTTCCACTTCTTCATCGTCAGAAGAGGAGTCACTTACCTCCAGTGCGCCCCCTGAGTTACTAGAAGACTGACCTTGTGACCCGGATATTGTCGAGTCTACGGGCGGTGTGTTTAAGACATTATACATCATCTTTGTCGAAAGCTCGTCATCAGAAGGAGTGAGAGTAATGTTGAAGGACTTGAAGAATCCATCATAATCGAAAAAGAAGGCGGGTCCTTTTCCTGTAGGGGGGTGGTGAATCTCTGAACATCGACATTGCACCACACTTCTACTTGACCCGATGAGTTGTTGTGAACCCTCTTATTCGGTATGTTGTATCCTAGAAAAATACCTTCTTCAGCTTTTTCACTAAACTTTCCTGACTGATGTTTCTTCAGCACTGTACATGGTGCGCCAAACGGTTCAAGATACTCCAGATTAGGTTTACGTCGTTGGGGCAACTCGTAACACGTTTTACCATGTCTTTTAACCACCAAGACTCAATTCAAAGTGTAATATGCATTTGCAACTGCCTCATTCTAGAATTGGATAGGCAGTTTCGAGTCTGCTAGCATCGTCCTGGCTGTCTCTATCAAGCTTCTGTTCTTCCGTTCAGCAACTCTGTTCATCTGTGGAGTGTAGGCAGATGTGAACTGATGAACAATTCCATTTTCTTTGCAGAATGCCTCCATCCACTGATTCTTGAATTCTGTACCGTTGTCTGAGCGAATCTGACATACCTTTAACTTGTAGACAGATTCCAATGTGGTCACAAGTTGTTTGAACATATCAAATGTTTCGTATTTGGATTTCAGAAAACATTACCCAAGAGAATCTAGAATAGTCATCGGTGACTACATAACAATACAGATCTCTAGCGATGCTCTTTTTGCTCACGAGACCAAACAGATCCATATGTAGAAGTTCGAGAGGCAATTTAATAGAGTTGACGTTCTTTGCCTTGTGAGACTTCTTGGTTTGTTTCCCTTTCTTACACGCCACACAGAAATCCGAAAGTTGAAAGTTTTTGACATTAACTCCATTGACCAAAACATTCTGTATGAGATGATTCATCTTCCTTGGATTTATGTGTCCCATTCTCCTATACCAGGAGATGGATTCCTTCTCAGTTGCCTTTGGCAAGAAGCATTAGACTTGATGATCGGTTGTGGAGACCTTTGTTAGATCCAAGACGTATAACTCATTATACCTTGAAGCTGACATTAAAATTTGGCCCTCCAGAATGATGTACTCTTTCTTCAACACGTAGCACTTCTTGTTGTCAAAAACAACCTTGAAACCTTTGTCACAAATCTATGATACAGAAAGTAAGTTATTATGTAGTTGCTGAACGTAGTTGACCTTGTCAAACTTAACTTTCTGATTTCCCACTTCTCCCTGTGCAGTGATGTAACCTCCTTTATTTCCAACAAAGGAAACATGTCCTCCCTTAATCTGTATGACGTTTGAGAGGAGAGACAAGTTCCCAGTCATGTGCCTTGATGCCCCACTATCAACGATCCATGTATTTGTAGAAGCACTATAGCAGACACCCTGCACATTTAAAGGGAATGATTAGCTTAGGTTAGGTACCCAAGTCTTAACTGGCTTGGGTGACCCAGAGGCATCACACATCATAAATTCTACCCATTGTCCATTTGAAGGTGAGGGCATATCATGCTGCTTACTGCTCTCAGTATCAGACATTTGATTTGATTTTTCTTTCCACATACCAGTTTTGTGCAAGGCCTGTTTGTGATAAACAGACGACTGGCTTATGGTTTGAACTTTAGTTTCACTATTTCTTTTAGGTGGAGTAATAGACCTCCTTTTAGAAGAAATCTGTTTAGTATCATAAAGTTCAACTTTCTTTCTTGGTGTCTGATACTTAGGACAGTTAGAAGCAATGTGTCCTCTATTTCCACAATTGTAGCACGATCGACCTTCAACATGTTGGGAAAGACGTCTCTGTGGGGAAGTGTGTGAGACCGGTGTGACTTTGGGCTTGTTGGGTTTTGTCACTTCTTGTTTAGATGTTTTATCTTCTTTGACAAGATTAATTGTTTGAACCTTTTTAACATCTTTACCTTTTTGTTTATTTGGACATAGACATGAATCACGTGATTGGTTAACTTGTTTGGTCTTTTTGGGTTCATTATTAGACGTTGTTGAACCTGACTTTACCTTAACCTTCTCAAATTGCTCATCCAAATTAACGATAGGCATTTTACCCTTAGATTTCAAAGTGTCCTCCTTCAGTTTAGTGACAGATTCCACCTTTTGACACGTGGAATCTGGATCACTAACTTAAGGGCTGGTCACCGCATGATCCTTAATAGGATTGTTATTTACTGGTCGACATTTAGTATTTAACAAGATCTCATGTGGTGGTGGAACCACTTTGTAACCTAATCCCTCCCCGTTATTTCGTTCTTTCACTAAGTTTTTAACTATGTGAGAAGAACTAGTCCAACTGTGCAGTTTTTGTTTTAATGAATTTACTTCGACTTCCAAAACTGCTTTTTCCTTTTTAGTTTTTTCAAGGGAGTTTAAATAGAACTTAATGTCATTTGCTTGGTTAAAAGCCACAACTTCGGTTTCCCTAAGTTGTTTATTTAACAGTTCTATTTTCTCTTTGTAACTGTGCTCATTTAGTTTTAAAATCCGATTTACTTCTGTGCACAGTTGCAAGTCCTTTACTAAGCTATCGTTATGATCTAATAACCTAGCAAATTTCAAATCTATGCTTTCCTTAAATTTATTTCATTCATAACAAGTATGATTGTCAAACAATTGGTCTTTAGTACTTACCTGTTAAGATTCAGTTGAATCTGTCATCAGTGCAGAGGTTGACTCTTCAGCTGCTGGAGATTCTGAAGATGTCATTTTGGTATCTTCTTCAATCAGGGGTTTGACCACTTTCGCAGTATCTTCAGTTTCTGACATTGCTAGTTCGACCGCGATATCTGCTTCACTTTCAGTATCGTCATCTAACACCTCGACATTTGCAATGTTAGATTCTCCCGGAGACACAAATTTGAAGGTCCAATCTTGTCCTTCGTCACCTTGAGCAGTCAAAGCCTTTGTCTCTGTACTAGACGAGGTAGCTCCACTTGTTGGTTTGTCCTGACGGTTAAAAGTCGAGAACGGGTTGCCGTTGCCTATCTTCTTGGGCTTTACAAACTCACGTTTAAAGTGCCACTTCTCTCCACAGTTGAAACAGGTAACTTTGGACTTATCGAAACCAAAAGTAGTGTCTTTAGTAGCTATCAAATTTTGTCCGTCTTCTTAACAAACTTTTTAGCTCTCCGCACAGCACTTGCCAATGCCCACATTATGTCCATTCTTTCAAGCTCGTTCTCGTCTATCTATTGGTAATATTCATCTGCTAGATCGCAGTTACCAATCTTTCCTACAACCAAACCATCATACGAGTGAACAACAGCTGCCAATAGATCCATATGTTCTTTAGCCACCTCCATAGTGATGTTCCCGAGATTCTCGGTCTTTAACTTGGTAAAATTAGCCTCAGGTGCAATATAATGGGTACTTGATGATCCAGACGTGTCAGACCCTGAAGCTATGGTTGGTGAAAAAGCAGATGAACTTGAAACAAATGCAGTCTTAAGGGGTGCTCCTGAACTGGCTGTTGTGGAAGAGGCGTTGTAAAGTGAAGGATTTTTGTCATATGTTCCTTTCTGCGACCTGTATTTCATCCTAAGTTCCTCATCTCTCAATTTCAGGATGAAGTCGTTTATATCTAATTTTCCCAATATACTGTATTGTCTCAAATTAGATACAAACGAATCCCACTTCTCTGGTAAGCCATCCGCCAAGCTGGATACCTTGTCTTCCATTGACATTGTAACTCCATGAATATGCAGCTCACTCATGAGATGATAGAACCTGTCGATTACATCATCCAGACTTTCTTTACCCATTGAAGAGAAGTTGTAAAACTCCTTCTTTAAAGCTTTTGCCTTTAGAGCTTTTAACGAAGCATTTCCGTCATAGCGTTTTTCCAAGGCTATCCAAAGTTTCTTTGCCTGTTTTTTCTCAGAAAATTGATGGAATATATCATTTGGAATAGACTGAGTTAACAGGGCATAAACCTTCTTCTCTGCATTATACTTCGTCTTCTGGCTGTCAGTCATCCCTCCCAATGTCAATTTTACCCCATCTGCACCAACCGGCGTGTCATATCCTATTTCAATTGATTCCCAAAGGTTGGGATCAACTCCATTGAGGTAGATCTCGAAACGTTGCTTCTATTGTGGGTAATCGTCTAACGTTATGAGCTTAGGTGGTTTATTATGATTCCCAGTCTCATTCTCTAGAAGTAAGAGGTTCTGGATCCGTGTGTCTCTACCTGTAGTGAACGCTGAGTATTGTTCTCCCATCTCGTTAACTTTAAACTTTTAAGATCAAATACTTCACTTGTGCGAATGGACCATTCGTGCGATTGAACTTATGCGAATGAGTCAATCGTGCGAATGAAGAGTGCGGATGAATTCAATCGTGCGATTGGATTTAGTCGTGCGTAAGGAGAATGCGGTTGGAGTCTATGCGAATGAAGCTGGTCAGTCGTACGAATGAACAAGGCGACTGAGTTCAATCGTGCGTATGGGAGGTGCGAATGGGTTCAGTCGTGCGATTGAGTCAATCCTGCAACTGAAGGCTGCTGTTTTTGCAAAAACAAAGGATTTAAATACTTGGACGCAAAAACACGAATTTCTCACGAACCCTAATCGCCGTATACCGAAAAACGTTAACTTTTTGACCTGGAGACGTCGAAAAACACTGTTTGACACAAAAGATTGAGTTTTTGAGTGAAAAACGCGATTTTTATATCAAATCGATTGAATCACACTCAAATCAAGAGCCAAAGCTCTGATACCACTTGTTAGGACCGTTTAGATACGAAGTACTAACTGATTTACGTGTATACCAAACCAAATAGTGCGGAATCCTATTTGATTGGCGATCCAATCAGTGAGAACACAAGTATAATCGATCTAAGAATGAATCAAAATGTTAAGAACGATTGCAAGATGATTAACTGCGATCTATGAACTTGGAACATGTGTTCTTGAGTCTCTGGACAGCTAGGGTACGATTATGTGCGTAGGTATTCGAATTGTTTCGTTTTTCCATGAATTAAGTGGTATTTATAGGTTAGGGTTTTCTATTCGTACGACTGAACCATTAGCATGGTTCAGTCGTGCGACTGAAGCATGCGGTTGATCCATTCGCACGACTGAATGTTCAGTCGTGCGACTGAGTCAATCTCATGTCACAATCGTGCGACTAATCCAGTCTCCTGGTTCAGTCGTGCGATTGGTTCATTAGCATGAAGTATTCATGCGTATGGTCCATTCGTATGGTCCATTCGCATGAGAACTTCACACAATTGAGTTTGAACATGTTTCTCAATTATTATTGACTAAGAATTATGTAAACAACCATAAACCTATATAGTTAGTTCAATATGCGTTATCACACAATAAACAATGAAATATTAAACATTATATGCATCAACCACACATTGTATTTCATTCATACCCATTCAATTACATATATGTAAGACATGAAAGACATTTTACATTTAAGTTCCTAAACTAGGTACACATGTATCTACACGAATTAAGATACAGACAGTGATTTTTACTATCCGATAATTTCAGATATCCGAATTTGAACACCCTAACATGAAGGAGACAAGAATGAAGCGATGTAAAAATATTTTGACTCATTTTAGGCATGTAAAATACATAAAATATCCTTCATGTGACTAGCATATGCTTAACTTAACTGTTAATTTGAATGAGTGTTAGTTTAAAGGTCGATAAATGTGCAAATTGTTTTAAACAAAGACATTTAATGTAATTATTAAAACTAAAAGTCATAACATTTAATTTTATATATTAATAAAGGGTACAATTTGTAATTTACTCTTTAAATTTTGACACCTATACCAATGTTTTTAAAACCGGATCAGACGTCAAATCGGATGCCTTCCTGGTTTGGTGGTCGGACCGGATTTAAGAACCGGATGACGTCATAATTATATATATATAATATATTATATATTAGTTATATATGTAATTAAATATAAGTAATTTATATATGATTTATATTTGTATTTTATAGTTATATATAAAACTTAACTATATTTATACATCCAACACACTAATTTATGATTCAACACCCCGCTTTTAACCATTAAATTAAAAAAATGATATCAAAATCCGGTTCAAAGCGGTCCAGTTTCCCGGTTCGACCAGCCCAAAACGATCCATAGCAAACCGGACCAACCACCTAGCCGTCCCCGACCGGACTAGCTGGTCCGATCCGGTCCCAACAATATTGACATATACCAACCCAACCAACCTAATTTTTTATATGAGATTTAAATAACGTAAAAATAATTATATTTATTTCTAAACAAATAACTTATTTATTTTAAACATAAAAATAAAAAATAAAATGCATAATGCTAACTATTATGGAAAATATACTCGAGATTAGAATGAAGAATTTACAATCTTATCTGAGATAATATTACCTTTTTGAATAATAAATTTTTATATAAGAATTCATTACCAATAATGTTTGCCATGTGTCAAGGAGATTAGTAGACGACCTTTGGTCGTTGGACCAACCCTATCGTGGGATTAAAATAGTTTTTCCCCTTTTTAATTTTAGTTTTGGCCAACCGATTGATTTAAAGGTCATTGATGTTGGTAGCCTTATGATAAGGGCCATACGTAAAAGCTGAGCTCATTAACTCTCTATCATTCAAAAGTCATTAATGGTGGTAGTCTTATGTTGCAAATACTTTATTTATAAAATTTGTAGAATAAGTTTTTTGTTCTTCTGTTAGATTCTTACACGTTAGGCCACGAAATAATTTGTTAGTGAATCAATGTATATACTTTACTAGCTTTAGTAAACTCGTGTATTACACGGATTGGATAAATAAAATATTAGTATAATAAATTTATTAATTATAAAATGATATTTTAAAAAATGATATGACTGAAATAATAAACAATGATATCAACTTTTTAAAATTTTATTTTTAATTTTTTAAAAAATATTTTGTTATAAAACATGCCGCATAAAAATATCATTTTTATAAATTTTCTTATTACAACTCCCAATTTTGATTATTTTTTGTTTTCAAAAAATTGACTTTTTAAAAATATTAATTTATTTAGATTTAACCATTATAAATAGATTTCTTTCTTAATTTATTAAATATTAAAAAGTATTAAAATAATATTACGAGTAATTAATGTAATTAATTAATAGAAAAGAGAGACGAGAAAATTTTGATAAAAATGATTGTGGTGCTGAGACGTAGCACCCCATTTATCTTTTTATTAAAGTAGGAAAATTTATTTTTACCGGAATATTTATATAATAACTGATAACATTTTTTTAAGTATTTTAGTATAATTTGCTTTTGTGTTTCATTGTAACAGCTTGGCTATTTTGGTGTGTGTTGTTTCTTTTGTTACTGTGAATGGTCTTTGTAAGAGCATATTTGGTATATTTCCGTA
Source organism: Flaveria ramosissima (assembly GCA_025215565.1). Classification (NCBI taxonomy): domain Eukaryota; kingdom Viridiplantae; phylum Streptophyta; class Magnoliopsida; order Asterales; family Asteraceae; genus Flaveria; species Flaveria ramosissima. Next base: position 50,858,477 of record CM046043.1, read on the forward strand.
CATAAATACTTGTAATGGTCAGTCTTAAAATTTTATCAAATCATGTATGGTTGAGTTCATATGCTGATTAGGCAGTGACGGAGCTTGAACATTTTCGTACGGGAGACGGGGACGAAATTAATTTTTAATAAGAGGGGCGAACTTGATATTTATATAAAAATTTACACTATCGGGCCAAAAGTTTACACTACCGAACTAAAATTTAACACTACCGACGAAAAAAGATGGGGGGCGGCGGCCCCCACCGGTCTCCACTAACCTCTGCGAGTGTGTTTAGGCATGTACCAGTCATGTTTAGTGGTGTACAAACCGGGTTTTTTTAAACCGGTTTGGGGTCCAAACCGGAACCGGTTTGGTCAACCGTGGTCAAAACTGGTTTGGCATCAAACCGGTTCGGGTTCTAAACCGGTTTGGGCTTAAAAAAACCCAAACTTATAAAACCGGTTTGGGTCGGTTTGGAAACCGGTTTGGGTCGGTTTGAAAACCGGTTTGGACCGGTTTGAAAAACCAGTTTGGGCCCAAACCGGTTTGGTTTTTCTTTTTTTTTCTTTTTTAAAGCGTTATAAATTAAAAACAAATTAATTGTAAAATTTAAATAAACTTATAAGATGAATGTTACATGTTAATTGTATATATTAAATAAACCTATAAGATGCATTTACATATTTTTATATGTAAAAATTAAAACATATAAAATTAGAAACAATACATAATTATTTTAAAAACAAAGTTCTCAATTTAAAATCAAAGTGAAATATAATATACAAAAAAATAGAAACAATTTAAATGACATTAAATTTTAAAATAATTGTTTGAAAACAGGTTTGAAAACCGGTTTATAACCGGTTTGAAACCGAACCGGGTTAGAAACCGGTTTGAAATACACAACCTACAAACCGAACCCAAACCGCCAGGTTGGGTCGGTTCGAAACCGGTTTGGGCCCCAAACCGGGTTCGGTTTTTTTTCCGAACCGGTTTTTTTGAACACCTCTAGTCATGTCTGCTTTGGTTGACGTGTTTACAATCAATTTTGGCTTCTCTTTTGGTTTCCCATGGATCCACCATCCACGTCAAAGAAGGCGTACATGACACCAATGTTTTCAGAAACGGATCGGACGTTGAACCGGACGGCTTAGTGGTTTGGTGGTCGGACCGGATATAAGAACCGGATAACGTCATAATTATATATATAGTATATTATATTTATAGTTATATATATAATTAAATATAAGTAATTTATATATGTATTTTATAGTTATATATAAAACTTAACTATATTTGTATATCCAACACACTAGTTTATGGTTTGAACACCCTGTTTTTACACATAAAAATAAAAAAATTCAAAATCCGATTCGAACCGGTCCAGTTTCCTGATCCGGCCAGCGGTTCGGGACGATCCGGCTGGTTCGACCAGCCCAAACCGAATCATAGCGCACCGGACCGGCTAGGTGGCCGATCCTCGGTCGGACCGGTTGAACCGGCCGGTCCGATCCGGTCATAATAACATTGCATGACACAACACTTTATGTTGTCTAAATTTTTGCTATTATTCTATCATATTATTAGGCGTGCAAACTTGATGAATTTAAAAAACCATAACTTTAGAGATTTAATTTTCCCTCCCCGATCTATATATATTACTCATTCATAATCTATAATTTATAAAAACATATTGTCAAAACATTAAAATTTAAACTATTAACGACCAAAACCAAAGATATTTAAGTTGAACAAGAACCAAAACCAATATGGATTAATATGAACAAATCAAAATACCAAATAAAAAATCCAATCAAGAACATAAATCAGATCAATAAAATATTGATCAGATACAAAAAAATATAAGATGACACTCTAGAAAGACATGAATCATCACTATAATAAAAACCCTAAGAAAATCGAATGCAACAGAAATATGAGAGCACTAAAGACGAAGAAAGAGACTGAGTGAGAATGATTAGACAAAAATATTGATGACCAATATTAGATGTTGATGTTGAGCAAATGATTTCATCATGGGAGGTTAAAACTCTAGATGGAGAAGATGAAGACAGTGAAAATGAACTGATGATGGAGACGATTAGACACTTTACTAACTTTAGTAAACCCGTATATTACACCGATTGAATAAATTAAATATTAATATAATAAATTTATTAATTATACAATGATATTCTAAAAAGTGATATGACTGAAATAATAAAACAATAATATCAACTTTTTAAAATTTTATTTTTAATTTTTTTAATAAAATTTTGTTATAAAAATTCAAAATCATGTTCGAACCGGTCCGGTTTCATGGTCCGACCAGCGGTTCGGGACGAATCGGCCGGTTCGACCAGCCAAACCGAATCATAGCGAACCGGGCCGGCTAGGTGGCCGATCCCCTGTCGAACCAGTTGAACCGGCCAATCCGATTCGGTCGTAATAACATTGCGTGACACAACACTTTAAGTTGAACGTCTAAATTTTTGCTATTATTCTATCATATTATTAGGCTTGCAAACTTAATGAATTTAAAAAACCATAACTTTAGAGATTTAATTTTCCCTCCCCGATCTATATATTACTCATTCATAATCTATAATTTCTAAAAACATATTGTCAAAAAATTAAAATTTAAACTCTTATTGACCAAACCAAAGATATTTAAATTGAACAAGAACCAAAATCAATATGGATCTACTATGAACAAATCTCAATACCAGATAAAAAATCCAATGAAGAACATAATCAGATCAATAAAATATTGATCAGATACAAAAAAATATAAGATGACACTCTAGAAAGACGTGGATCATCACTATAATAAAAACCCTAACAAAATCGAGTGTAATAGAAATATGAGAGCATTAAAGACGAAGAAAGAGACTGAGAATGATTAGAGAAAAATATTGATGACCAATATTAGATGTTGATGTTGAGCAGATGATTTCATCACGGGGGGTTAAAACCCTAGATGGAGAAGATGAAGACAGTTAAGATGAACTGATGATGGAGACGATTAGACACTTCTACCCCTCTCTATGTCTTTTTTTATGAAGAATAGGTCAAAGCCCTAATGATCCACAAACAAACAATCCATGAACAAGTCCAATTGCCACCTTACCCCAACAAGAGCAATCCACCCGAATGACATTATTAACATGCAAAAAAATAAACAATATCACTCGTTAGATATAAACATTTGTTATTGAATTGAATTATTTATATATTTCTAACACATATTTTCATCATTCTTGCCTTCATTCTCTTCTTTCTCTTTCTTAATTCAATTTTCCAACCTTTAACCTATTGTTGTAGTATTCTGAAATTTCAACCTTACAACTAACAACAATACTAAATAGGTTTTGATCGAGCAATTTGAAACCGAAGTTTGATTATTATAACCAACGAACATATCAGAATCACAAAATTGATACCTTAGATATCTTAGAAATGTGATGAAACACTATCAGATTAAACCATTTGATCGTACGTATCAAGGTTTAATCGGATTCAAGTCTGAAATTTTGAAGAATCGAACTTTTGTTTTTTGCGATAGAGAAAACAATACGTCCCCATGTTCTTATTTTTGATCTGAAGAAAATATGTTTTTTCATATGTGAGTGCTCTATACGTTGAGTCCATGGATTAAGAATCAAATCAATACATATATCAGGCTTACTTAATAATTAGTAAAACCTATGTATTTATTCACATGAAACAAATGTATAATCCGGCCATGTACCAAAGGCCCAACAATAACTAATATATCCGCAACATCACATATATAAAAAATTATGTTAGTGTAAAACGAACCCACACTCACGTGTCACCTATCTCGTTTAATCACTAATATAATTAAATGTAAAGATCGTGTTTCATTGTAAATCGATCTCGTGTATGAAACGCGGAATGAAATCACACACAGATTTACAATTAGAACGAAAAGAATCAAGAACAAGCAATAGTAAATATAAACTTTGTATATTACTCTCTGAAATTGAATTACATAAGTTGTAGAATTTCAGGATCACTAACAAAATGAACTAAGCAAGATATATATACTAAAACCAAAAGGTCTCGCGCGAGAACTATTTTCTCGCACGGAACAAAGTTCTCGTGCGACTTGATCTTAAAAATCTTCTTTTTGATTTTTCAAGCCTTTAGGTTCAATCCCAACAATCTTCCCTCAGACTCGGTAATCAAATCTTCAAATAAGCTCGATTATCTTTTCACTGACCTCAAATACATCAAAATTCAGCATAATACCAATCAAATCAAGTCAATCTTCATGAAGATACCAAATTAGTAGCTCAAATACTAATTAACATGCTTCAAGTTCTAATTAAATCGATCTAGAGCACTCATGGCTCTGATACCAACGGTAAAGATCGTGATTTCATTGTATATCGATCTCGTGTATGAAACACGGAATTAAATCACATACGAATTCATAATTAGAACGAGAAGAATCAAGAACAAGCAATAGTAAAAATAAACATTGTATAGTACTCTTTGAAATTGAATTACATAAGTTGTAGAATTTCAAGATTACTAAAAAAATGAACTAAGCAACATATATATACTTAAACCAAAAGGTCTCGCATGAGACATATCTTCTCGCTCTTTTTGATTTCCCGAGCCTTTAGGTTCAACCCCCACAATTTCCCCCTAGCCTCGATGAATCAAATCTTCAAAAGTCCACGTCCGCAACCTTGTAACTGCCCCCATAAGTGTACATCTTGTTGTCTAGGGCCTTCGTAATCAACCAACCGAATTGAGCTGCTATATAATGAACAAATTCATCAGCTTCAATTAGACAAGCCTGAATCCTCACCAAATCTTCTCTTCCAAACTTAAGCAGATCAACAGGATCAATGATACGATACTCTTTATCAACACATAGGATAATAGCATCCCTTGATTTTGTTTTAGTGTTTACACAAACCGAGTTATTGGGTTCTGTACCATAGAACCTATATGCTTTAGAATTTCAGCATTGCCTATGATATACAGTCTATTTCTTTTTCACCTATGTTCTTTCATTTAAGTTCAGTAAGACAAACAACAACTCTACAACCCTAAACTTTTAAATAATTTAAAATTCGCGGCTTCTTTTTCCACGACTCATTAGAAGTTATTTTGTTTTTTTGTTGAGAGTTCTGTTTAATAAGTAAAATGTAGTTAGCATTATTTCTCCCTAGCATCCATCAATTAGACCAGAGTATGATAACAAGAAATTGGCCATTCCTTTGATGTTCTATTTTTCCTTTTAGCTACACAATTCAGTGTGGTGTATAAGGAGCTCTAACTTGATGTATTACTCTAGTGGACCAAAAGAACACAAGATCATAATACAGCCTCCTTGATAGTTTTGAAGATTTCTAATTAAATCATCATGAAGCAACTCAAATTTTTATTTAAATATAGCAACTGCTTCATCTTTAAAGTGATCAAGATACACATAACAATATCTTATCACATCATCTATGTAAGTGCCTACATACTTCTTATTACCAAGAGATGGTGTGCTATGAAAGTCACACATATCAGAATGAATGTGTTTTGATACCTTAGATCCGTTTTTAGCATCCTTAAATGGTTTTCTTGTAATCCTAGTTAACTTACAAATATGACATTTATTATCATGCATATCAAAGGAATGTATCAAACTCATTTTAGACATATATTTCTTTTTAAATAAATTAACATGGCCTAATTTAGCCTGCCATAAGTTACAAATATGATCTACTTTGCTAGACGAAGAAGTAATACACATAGATTCACTAGCGAATGGAACATGAATATTAAGTCAAACATACGATTAGATAAATACCCAAATCCAACTAAGGTTTCATGTTTAGATAAGATAAACTTAATCTGACTCAATGACCTATTTAAAACATATCTATTCAACACAATTCCAGACCAGATATTCTTTTGAATTCCCGATACATATAATACACTATTTAGTATTATTTCTAGAAGTAAATACAAGTTTAACATTTCTAAATCCTTTGATAGGCTCGGTTGCCATGTTTCCTATTCTTAGGACGGATCTATTTTCAATTGGTTTGAGATCCTCAAAACACCTAGATCCTTACACACATGACTTGTAGCACCTAATTCTACCCATTACGCAATTTCATCATCGTAAAAATAGAATGATTTAGAAATAACTAAAACATAATTAATAACTAGATTAGAAACAAAAAAAAGAAACAGACTTGGTTTTACCTTCGGGTCCTTTGACCCATTTGTATCTGCTAGTAGCCTTGCATCCACCAGACATTTTCGCCTGACAATCTTTCTTGAAATGTCCCGATTTTCCATATCCTTAACAAGCAAATTTTACTTACTTAATGGGGTGTTTATTGTCACTATTAAAATTGCATTTATTACCCTTGAACTTGTTAAACCTAATGAAAGTCCAATCATCTTCAACAACATTAACCAAAGATAATGTTGATTTTTACTCTTGGTTTTATCAACTTCTTGAGCCCGAAATGATTTATCAATTCAGATATGACTACCCAATTGAACCAATGTCACATCCTCCTCTTGATGTTTGACAGGGAAATTGATCGGTCATATGCATATAATGTTATGCATATTGACCTTGGATATGCAACAACTCAGTATACTTTTCTATTACTTGCCTAGAGACTAACATTTTGTAATTATTAAAATTACTTACCAGGAATTTCTTGCTTGATGCAACCTCAATCATGTAATTTGGTTCAAGAGAATCCCAGAGATCTTTGATAGATTTTTCATATGGATACACTTTAAAGAGTGAGTTAGTCATTCTATTGAGTATGTGACCTCTACTGATATAATCGTCAGTTTCAACTTGAGTATCCTTCTATATGATCTAAGATTTAGTCTTCCACTACATTTGGCATGTTAGAAAAAATACTAATCAATGTACATATCTAAATTATGAAAACAAATACATAAAAGATTCTATGTAATATCGATAAACAAAATGCGATTAGCAGCCAAAAGTAATTCCGGAAAACAAGGAGTAGTAACAGAAACAAGATGATAAGATCTGGGCTTGTGTTTGACACAATTCCCTTAAACAGATGCGTCGTCTGTTCCCATGGTACACCGGTTCAAAGTGGTGTACCACCGGACGTCGTCACTTACCTGAAAGAAAGCCGAAACATGAAGGTACGCAGCTGCTATCGAGTTTGTGTCGGTGTATATCTCGTTATGTTTTTGACATCTCTGTTGTGTTGCTATATAAACACAAAAAGGAATTATAACCGATGACAATGTACTACACAAAACGATTTATATCATTATTGTCATTATTAGACAATAATGATTATCATTAGCAAAAAAATTTGAGCGGTTAATGATCATCATTGCACATAACATTTGAATAATAATAAAGCATGCCAAACGCCATAAATTTTATGTTGTTTAAACCCGGCTCGGGTTTTCGGAGCTGCATTTGTGTCCGCATGTAGCACTGGCGACACATTAGTTCAAGAAATTTCCAACCTAGAAACATGTTTTTTTTCACCCCTTGCACGCGGGTAGGTATTAGAGTAAAACACAACATAAGAATTTAATATGCCTTGGATGCTTATACTTATAAACCAAGTAAACATTTATTCCCATACCAATGTGAGACTAAATACAATTCTCATAAAAATCACATGAAAATTTGAGATTTCGACATCTCATTCAATATTCACACCAATAATCCCCCACATGAATGGAGGTCGATTTCAGAAACATCAACATTTCAATTAATTTTGAATAGTTGAACCTTACATACTATAGATAGGTGTTACGCTTTGAACCTTCGTTCATGAAACACACTTAGTCTACTTGCTCTGAGTGGACGCCGATGTCTTTGAACTCGTCTTCTTATGTAGGCAACAATACGTTTCACACAAGACTCTTCCTGAGAATGCTAAGTCCTCATATGAAGGTCGTATTTGTTATCTACAACTTCTCTTGCTTGTATTTGCATTTGGGAGCTCTTGGTTTCGTGAGGTAAGAGTTGCTTTACTTAATGAGAGTTAGTACTATGTATGAGCGAAATGTGATGTTGTGAAACTCCATTTTAATGTTAGATCGCTTAGTTGGAGACGTTGACATGTCAAGAAGCTATGTTACACTTCAAGAAAGCTTTAGTTAGATTCTAGATCATCATGTTGTGCATTTTATAGGTTTTGGGAAAAACCAAGGTCTTTGTCAAGATCAAACTGATTATTACGCTATGAGACATGATTGGAAATTAAAGGAAAGCCCATACTATGGTGGGTGGATCTCTAATAAGAATGCTTTTATCTTGATTTCAGGCTTATCGGGTGTGTGAACTCTAGTATTAAAGTACACTTTAATCTAAGCGCATAATGTGTATTGAAAATTGTAGGATTTCGTTTCACCTGTTTGAGCTCTTAGGATGATATTGGTGAGATTGTGATTATGAAAGTTGATTATTGCAAACCATCAGAGGTGAGTCTAATCGTCTCTTTTTCCCATATTAAATTTCGGGGTTGTAGACCAACTGTCTAAAATGATTATGCTTCTTGTTGGCATATTATTTTTGCATGGTATATTGTGTTCCTTATGTTTAAGGACTAAAGTTTTGTTGCCTCTAGACCTTGGTCATGTTAATCACCAACAAACCATTAAGGTAAGTTCGTGGGTTGTCCACATTGCATGACACCCAAGTTACCTCGTGGCATTTGTGCGCTTAGATAGATACGATCTAGGTAGGAAGGCCTCACGCCAATAAATTTCTATTTTGCTATATTGATGGTATACTTGGAGTAGCATATATGTTATCATGCATTAATTTCAAATTATTTTTTTTAGTGAGAGCTGGTTTGTCAAGCAAATGACTTACGTGTACATTAACTCATATAAATGTTGAGTTTGGAGTCACGGTTATGATTCACTTACAACTTTATTGTTGATGTTGTTAGCTCGTGTTTCAAGTTGTGCAGGAAGTGCTAGAAGACACTAGTTAGGTCAAGGAGACTTAGATGTTTAGTTTGAATGAGATCTTCATGTAGAAGATTTGGAGGATTATACATGCTTGGGTAGTGTAATCAATTTATGGATTATAATTTAAACGTAATGGATGTGTGGAATTATTTAACATTGTTAAGTTTTTAATTTAGCCTAGTAATTGTGGTCTTGAATGTTTAAGTCTTCCGTAGTGTTATTTCATGTTGGTGATACAACAGGTCGCGCCCATGGATTGGGGTGTGACAAGAAGTCCAATTCTAAGCCAAATTCAAACAAAGACAACCATAGGGTGTTTAAGAGATTATACCTTTTTTTGTGAGATTGTAGATCACAACTAAAACAGGAACACATGATAACAATTAGGTTGCTAGATTGGTTCTCATGAAAGAAAATCTACAACTCTAACTTTTATGCAAATCTGTATCTCTATTCGAATCGTCTCCTTAACTCAATCACCAAGAGACTTAGATCTCTATCTAGTGTTAATGTCGTGAATCAAGACAATAACACACGAACATGACTCGGACACGAAATACACAACAATAGTCCAACAGTGAGAACGGTAGCACTTAGAGGCCACGGTGCAGGTTGCAAGCAGCGGCCTTCGGCGAGACGGAAAAGGATTAGATTTTGTAACTTTTGCGTAAACCTTTTGTTTTTTGTGTGCATCTTTTCTAACCCCTTGCTCCCCTATTTATAATTAAAAACAAACTTAGTCTCGAAGTAATTATTAATTACAGTTACACTTTAAACCCTTTTGATTTTTCAATAATCACAAATTACTATAAAACTTTGATTGTTTTAATTATACAACAAATATATAATGATGTGTAAGTATCTAATCTATGGACAATTAGTTATACATATCACATACAATAATTCAATCATTTATTTTAACTCTTAATTACGAAACTAGGTAATTAATTCATCTTCGTTATTCCTTATAAATCCAATTCACCAAGAAAACCTATTTCATTAATAATTATTTCATAGATATGACTTCTTCGTGACAAACTTGTTCAGTTCTTTAAACAATACATTGCATATTATTACTCTTGGTGTAACTCCTTATTTGTATCTCGGTAGCAGTGTTGTTAATTGTTGTTACTCAGTCATACAAGGCCAACACACTTCCACTTGCAGGAGTCTCGATCAACATCTTAGTGTCCCTACTAAGATACGATACTTTGTAAAAGCGTCTATTGTTCCAGAGCATCTTGAGTACTCCTACTTAACTATATGTATTAATCAAGATAGTTTATCATTTATCCTTTCTAAAATAGACATATGTTAAACAAGAGACATGTATAGACTTTCAATCTCATTTGATGTTCAAACATTATCTTTCTCGATCAAGATTCAATACACTCTATCAAACTCTTAGTTTGGGCATGACCATGCACATACACTTGCTTAGGGTTGGGTGGACGTCTTCAAAGACCCAAAAACTAATATTTTTTCTTTTTTATTTAATTTTACTTTATCATTTAAGGAAACTAAATAAATTTTAATATATTTTGTACATTACTTGTTAATTTTATTTATAAAATAGTCAACTTGATTGAACCTTAACACTGCCTATCATCCTTAAATAGAAGAGCAAAGTGAAATAATAATTCAAACGCTAGAAGATATGTTAAGAACTCCAAGATGTGAAACTTGTGAAGATGAGCTTCTCCTCATAGACCCCATAGATGAAGAGGATGAAAAGGAGATAATAAAGGTTGACTCTGAGAAGAGTGAAGTAGATCATCCTAAGAAGGGTCACTACTCTCCTAAGGAGAGAAAGGATGTTGGGATGACCAAGTCCAAGAGGAAGAACTTGATCAAAAAAGCCAAGAGGAAGTCAAAGAGTCTCAAGAGATCAATGCCACTTTCAAATCTAAGCAGAAACAAGTGTTTATCTCTGCAGGGTTTGAAGTGGTAAAGGCTGAAGACTCAACTATGAACTCTAGTACCAGGAGTTCTAATTCTTGTCCAAGTCATCTCAGTAAGAAGAAGAAGACTGATCAGCTGTGTAACACTGCTACACAACCTGAACCATCCAGCTCCAAAAGCAAGTCTCACCCTAAGAAGCTTGCTATATCATCTGTGAAGATGAAGATGAAGATGGAGATGAAAAGTGATCAAAGCGTTCCTCTCAAAAGAAGATTCTCAGAAGGAAGCACATAGACTGTATCATGTGTTATAGTACTTCTCATCTTGCTAAGAATTGCCTTTACAATCCCAAAAGTATAGTCCACATGATCAAGAAGAAGACTTCTGAGAAGATCAAGAAGAAGCCAACTTCAGAAGGAAGATCTCTTCTTTTCAGAAGCTCCAAAATGAAGAAGAAGACAAGTGAAAACTTGCCTTCGGAAGAAAAGTTGGTCTCGGAAGAAAAGAATGCTTCTGAAGTACTGAAGTCTGCTATAGTGAAAGCAAAATCTTCTAAAGGTCCAGTCTCCAAAACTTCCAAAGTTGTCAAAACGTCTGAAGTCTTGAAGGTCAAGTCTAATCTTCCAACGATGGTGTGGAAGATGAAGGAAGACCGTGTGACTGAAAGTTCTCCATCAACAACAGCTAATGATCCTCAAATCTTGAACATAGGATCAATTACTATCGCATTGTCTTCAACTCATTTTGACAAGCCCAAGACTAGCAAGGCTTGGGTTTCCAAATGTAACTAACTATCTCTTTATGCAGGAACAACTAAAGACCAAAAAGAATGTATGAATCATTGATAGTGGTTGTTCCAGGCACATGACAGGTAATGGCTTTTTGCTTCAAAATTTTGAGAAAATTTATAGAGGGCCAGTTGCTTTTGGAGGAGATGCTGGAGGTTACATTACTGGAAGGGGTAGGGTTATAAATTTTAAGCTTAGCATTGAAAATGTAACTTTGTTAAAGAGCATGTGTACAATCTACTAAGTGTATCCTAATTTTGTGATCAGAGACACAACATGCTCTTCACTGAGCATTAGTGCATTGTTCTCAAGCCCAGGGTGGTCATTCCTCAGGAGCATATTTTGCTCAGAGCCCCCAGGATAGGGAACACGTACAAGGTGGACTTGCAAGAAGCATCCCCCTTAGGAGAAGTTTCTTGTTTTCTATCTAAAGCAAATAGTAATAAGTCTTCTCTCTGACATAAAAGAATGTGCCATGTAAACTTTAAGAACATGAATAAATTAATTACGAATGATTTGGTAACTGTAAGCGAAAGAAAGAGTTTACAAGTGATGACCACCTGACTTTGATGCATCCAGGGATTTCAAGGTCTACCAACTTGATGTCAAGTGTGCTTTTCTATATGGGGTGATTGATGAAGAGGTGTATGTAAAATAACCACCTGACTTTGTAGACCTAGATCATTTTGATTATGTTTGCAGGCTTTTATGGGCTGCACCAAGCTCCAAGGAAGTGGTATGAGACACTATCTCAGTATCTCTGTCAGCATGGCTACAAGAGAGGTACTATAGATGGAACTCTCTTCATCAAAGGAACATGGAATGAGTTAATGCTGGTTCAAGTATATGTAGATGACCTTATCTTCGGGTCAACTAATCTAAAGCTCTATAAAGACTTTGAGAGGCTGATGAAGAGTAGGTTTGAAATGAGTTCTATGGGTGAACTCAATTTCTTTCTAGGAATTCAAGTGAAGCAAGTTGACAGTGGCATCTTCATAAGTCAGTCAAAGTATGTACAAGACATACTCACAAGATTCAACATGACTGAGTGCAAAGTTGCAAAGACACCCATAGCAAATCTTGAGGGGGAGTGTGTGGATAAACATCTTTACAGGGCTATGATTTGGTCTCTTATGTATCTCACAGCCAGCATGCCTGATATCATGTTTGCCACATGCATTTGTGTAAAATATTAAGCAAACCCCAAGATGTCACACCTGGTTGCTGTCATGAGGATTCTAAGATATCTCAAAGGTGCTCCAAAACTATGCCTTTGTTATCCAAAGAATTCAGACTTTAATCAGTATGCCTATACAGATTGTGACTATGGTGGATGCAATAGGACTGCAAAGTCTACATTTGGGAGATGTCAATTTCTTGGTATAAGGATAGTCTCATGGCAATGCAAGAAACAATCCTGTGTGTCTGCATCAACTTCTAAAGTTGAATACATTGCTGCTGCTAGCTGCTGTGCTCAAGTGCTTTGGGTTTAGAATCAGATGCTGGACTATGGATTCAACTTTAAAGATACTCTCATCCACATAGACAACAATAGTGCTTTCTTTATTACAGAGACTCCTGTGCAGCACTCAAGGACAAAACACATCAACATAAGGTCAAAATTAACACAAATGAATAATATGCTGATCTGTTCATCAAAGGCGATCTGTTCACCAAAGCCTTTGATGAACAGAGATTCAAATATCTTATATCAGCTATTGGGATGATTAACCTTAAAGTAGATTTTCTTAAACTTTAATCAATACTATTTCTAAAACCTGTGTGTCCTAAGTTGTCTATTTTATCATCTTCATAAGCCCAGTTTACTGAGGAAGAAAATCTTTTTTGATACTCCTTAGATTTCTGAAAATCAAATCTCTTTTCTCTCAGAAGACATTAAAATTGTTTTCGGAAGAAATTTAAGTCTTCAAATAAGACAACTACTTAAAAGAAATTTACATTCGGAAGAAATGCTGACATTTTCTTTCGAAGCTAAAATATGCTTCTAAGTACTTATATGAATGTAAAGAATAATTTCTTCCGAAAGCAACTAAGTCTCAAAAGTTTTATTCCCTTAGGATTAAAACTTCTAAGTTTTAATATCTTCCGAAACAAAATATGCATCAGAAGAGAAAATACTTACGTAAATTTTCTTCCGAAACCAATTTTCACAAAACTAAGAATATTTTCCGAAGTCAAATTGGCTTCAGAAGCTTTTATCAAAACTTCTGAAGACAAAATACATTCAGAAGATTTTTGACTTCTAAGAAAACTACATTTTTGGGCACTTTTTCAGAGGTGGGCCCACATCCGGATTTCAAAGTTTATCTTTTTGTATTAACTTTGTCTCAAATCCATTTCATATATATACCCAACGGTTCCCCCTCTTTCACTTTCTTCTTCATCTGCAATCTTCTCTAACCTAAGTTCACCCACAAACCGCCTTTGTTCTTATCTTCCTTCACAACTAAACTTTCTAAATGGCCAACCCTGATCGGAGAAACCAGCCAGATTTTTCCATGCAACTTCACAGGAAACACAATCAAGTTGCTCTATTGAACTCTGAGAAAGAGCCAAGTTTCTCAGAGGTTTGCCGCTTTCTTACCCTCTCCACAGTTCAAGAAAGTCTTGAAATAAAGGCTGTGGCATCTGAACAACCTCAGGTAGATAAGGAAGTTGATAGACAAAACATGATCAACTACCTGAGTGTCACATGCATCTATCAGGCATTTGCACTTCTTCCCTTATCATATGAGTACATAGAATTCAAGTATCTTAAGTAGATGGAGCAATAAGTTCTCAAAGAAAGAAGGTTGCCAAGAGAAAGATAGGGGAAGAGGGTGCAAAGTCAAGAGCCATCATCCAAAAGAGTCAAAAAAAAGTTTGCTGATAGCAGAGGAATATGAGCTTCTTGAAGCTGTATGGGTTCTCCGGAAGGAGGCTTGGTCCAATGTCTCTATCCACTATGGATGAGCACATTAGAGTGATCAAGAAGAAGATTAAAAGGGGAGAGCTTGTTGACTTACACTCTCCACCAATTCAAGCTCCTCCTAAAGTTGAGGTTAAGGTTGAACCCCCTAAGACAACTCAACCTGAACCTAGAGCTGCATCTCAGCCAACTTCATCTTATAATCCACATCAGGGTCTTGCTCCTTCTCCTTCTGAACCTATGAAGGAAAGGGACCCAACTAAGAGAGAGAAAACAGAACAACCTGGTGCTGAAGGCCAGCCCTCTTAGCTAAAGACTCCAATGAGGAAGAAAAGGATGGCCAAGAAAAGTATATTTGAGAAGAAGAAAAAGAAGACCAAGGCATCCACCTCCTCACCTCAGGATGAGTCAGAGTATCCTGAGGAAGTGCAACAAGAGGCTGATCAACAAACTCTTACTCAAGCATAGCCTCTTGCATCTGGAAGACCCATCATGTCTTGGACCTTTGCTGCTAATCCAGACAGATGGTATGTCATCAGAGATCAAGGTGGTCAAGATGTCTATTTCTGGCAAGACATGCTTGATCTACCTCTACATGATCTCCATGACATGAGAAGGTATTATGAGAGTCCGAAGGATCCTGATCAAATGATAAAGAAGGGAATAGTCTTGATCCTAATGAGGACTATCAATTGCTAAACAAACTTATCTGTTTTGGTAGCATCAACCTAGGAGGAGTTTGTAAGGTTAATAGAAAGGTTGATGCAACCAAAGCAACCAAAATGCTTCCTACATGCATGCACTTCGTATAATGTAGAAGTTGCTTTGGAAGTTTTATACTCTACAAAGAAAAAAGACCAAATCTTCCGAAGCCAAAGATGAAGTCTTCCGAAGCTTCAAAGACAAAGTCTTCCGAAGCCAATGAAGTGAAGACTGATTTCTTTTGAAGACAAAGGAGAATATGCTTTCCTTGGATGTACTTTGCATAAAGCTAACCCACTTTCCGCTGCAACTCTGGAGACTCACCAACTTGCATAAGTTGGTAAAAAGGTCCATGCTTTTGCAACTGTACATTGTGGCCTAGAGTTTGTAACTTTTTATTTTATGGACCTTTATCATTTTTTGTAATATACTAGGATGTGAGCTATAGCATGTCATAGTCACTAGTCAAAAGGCAATCTACGTTTTGACTTTAAATTAATCTTGTTGTCTAGATTAGTGTTTCCAGCTGGCCTTCAAAGTATGACCGGCTGTAGGATGTAGTATAAAGTATCTCAAGTCCTTGTATTTCATTTTATGATTTGTAACACTTGTAAAAGAACTTGAGAGCAATATACAACATTCTTGAAAACCATACTTATCTGTTCTTGTTCTTAGTTCTATCTCCTTGTTTGCTTGTCTTCTTAGTATCATAAATATTTTCGTTGTTCCCTATTTAATCTGTTAAGTGTTCTAACACTCTCCTCACTATGAGACTGATTGTATTGACCTCCCTTAAACGGTCCTGTAGTATTCATCGGTTTTTATGCTTTTTATGCTGACGTATGATTTTACAAAAGTTTTCAGGTAAGCATGCTTAATGTACCCTGGAATAAATGCTGGAATGGAGAATGAATCCTATGCACGAACTATATCTTGTGGCTATATTTGAAAATATATAAAATTTCCTTATGGTAGAAGATTTTGTTAAAACATCATTGTTAAATTTTCCGTTGCATAAACATTAAATTTAAATTAAAAAAATGAAAACATGTGAACCAATCAGTCACACTCTTGGGGTGACCTGAAACCAGGGTGTGACACGTATCAGCTAATATAAAATTAGTTTAGGAAAAGGAACCATCGTTGAAAAAAAGGAGAATATCTAATGAGATGGTGATTGAACCAATCTATCCCCGATTCATATCTGTTACATATCGAATTGGATGGTTATGGTGTAGGTGGCTTGTTTTTCAGGTTGATTAAATCATATACCTTACATGCTTATCCAACAGTAGCATGGGGCTTGGAGGTGGTGAATGGATTGAAATGAGGGTGGAGAAATGGCTGTAAATGAACCAAACGAACACGAACAAGTCCTTGTTTGTTTTCGTTCATTAAGGGTATGAAGTTATTCATTAACTTTTCACGAACGTCTACCGAACAAGATTTCTTGTTTGTGTTTGTTTATTAAGGAAATAAATGTTCATAAACACTTACCGGACATAAAGAACACAAACAAATGTTCATGAACATAAATGAAAGTTCGTTAATCTTTAACAAAAACTTAACATAATTATCCGAACATGCTTGACATAATTATCATAAATATGATTGACACAAAAGTTAACAAGTTTGTTAACTTTAGCATATAATAAATTTGAAAATGTTCAAATGACGGATGTTGGTGGAGACATATAGTTTAACTAGGGTTTCATATTTTTAAAACCAATAAAATAAAAATATAAAATTTATATTTTTTTAAATAACAAACGTAAACAAACATAAATAAACATGTTATCAAACGTTCATGAACATAAATGAACGAATATGACATATCTTCATGTTCGTTGGTTTAGCTTAATGAACACAATTTTCTTGTTCGTGTTCATTTATTTATTAAACGAACAAAAATAAATGAACTTCCCATATGTGGAGATGTATGTCAGGCAATGAAATTGTTGATTAGAAATAGTGAAGAACAAACATCATCGGAAAATCATGGGTAGAGGTGATGAGGTTAGATATGAGTACGAACTCTCCAAGGGGTTCATATCACGATGGTGACGATGGTGTTAAAAATTTGGTTGCATGATGTTGTGGGAGAAACTAAAACACAAAGTGTTAGGCTAAAAATTGATACCATCTTTTAAAAGTTTGATTAAAATATAGTGAACATCCAATCTATAAACCTTTCGTGTTAACTTTTTAAAACTATTAGGCTAAAAATTGATACTAAAACAGAGATACAAACTATGATTTGTACACAACTATTATGTTATTAATTCGTTTTTTATTTTACTTATGACTTTTCAATCTTTATAACATTTTTTTTAATTTTTATTAAATGGCTACTTTTTCCTTATAGGTGTAACCTAGAAGTTAAGAGCTACGTATTTGATAATGATGATAAAGATTAAAGGTATATATATTAATTATGATGCTTCAACTTTAACAACATTTAGAGTTGAACTTTTTCTTAACTCCATAAAAGCATTTTAGTGAGGTGTTATGAAGGTGAGTTGGCACCTTATCACTCCAAGCAACCCCCACCCCTATGGCATGATAAAAAATCAAGGTTAGAGGTGATTGGTTTAGATGTGAGTATGGAGTCACCAACGGAATTCATATCGGGATGGTGATGACGGTGGGGTTGAAGTTTGGTTGCGATTATGTAGTGGGAGAATCAAGAAAATGGTGAGGGGACGAAGTCATCGGCGTTGGTTTGTTGTTCTTGTCAAGTGGGCCTTGTATTTTTTTTTGATGTTCTATTTTTAATTTAAATGGCCCTAGAGTTTTATTTGTTTCTAATTATTTAAGATATGAGTATTTTGCTATTTTATAAAAAAATTGATTGAAATCTAGTGGACATCTAGTTTATGGACCTTTTGTAGTAACTATTTTTTAAAGTATAAGGCTAACATGGATATTCAAGTTAGAGATAAAAACTACTATTTGAACAACCACTAGAACTATAGTGTTAATAATTCGTTTTCTATTCTAGTTGTGACATTTCAATCCTTATCTAATAGTCTTTTCATTTTCTATTAAATGGTTATTTAGACTTAATTACACGGGTGGTCCCTATGGTTAGGCCTGATTTCACTTTTGGTCCTTAACTCTTAGAAATTACAAGGTTGGTCCAATACTTTGCACAAATGTAACAAAGATGATCCCGAAGTGAATGTTCGTTAAGTTTGACTGTCAAGTACATGTGAAATGACCCAATTACCCTCTTATATTAAAAAAAACTAATGATCCCACCTCTAGTCCTCAACCCCACCCCTCCCCACCCCTACTTCCAATTCATCTCCCCTGTACTCTTAAGCTCCAATGACCATCGCCACCACCTTGTCGGAAAATCGGTTACCACCATCACATTATATCGCGTTCTTCATTTTCAAAGTACATGAAACCAGCACTGCACCACTAACACACCATGAAAACGGGTCAAATTCTCTCCCCCTTTATCGACCATCGCAAACGCAGGTGAGGTGGAATGCAGCTGGAAAACGGAGTTGCGTTAGGTTGCTATGGTGTGGCTGGAAAACATAGGTGAGCTGGTTCTTGGTTGGATGAGGTGATGGTGATGTTGGTCGTTGAGGGAGACGGTGGGGGAGATGAAGTATGATGGTGCAGGTCGTCAGTGATATGAGAAGGTTACCGGTCGATCTTTATCACGTTTGTGGACATCCACTTCAGGGACCATCTTTTTTACGTTTGTAGAAAGTATTGGACCAACCTTGTACTTTCTAAAAATTAGGGAATAAAAGTGAAATCAGACCTAACCATAGGTACCACCCGTGTAATTAAGTCTTATTTTTAACTTCTAAGTGTAGCCTACACATTTTTAAATGGCTACATGTTAGATAATGATGATTAGGATTAAAGTATTTACATTCATTAAGACACTTCAACTTTAATAACTTCAAGATTTGAACAATTTTCACTCCATGAAAGCATTGTAGTGGGTTCATTTGAAGGTGAATTGGCACCCTATCACGCCAGTCAATCACCCTCTCACGTTTTCAAAACATAGGTTTTGGGGTGTTTGTTTTTGAAGAAAATAGTCGTTAGCTAGTTAATAAATAAAAATGTATTATCTCAAAAATTTACTACATATCACATCTTTACCATAAAATTATGCCCACAAAAAAAATACTTATTCTTCTATATAAAATATACTTCACCTTCTAAAAAAAATTCACTATGAATCCTTTCAACAAGCCCATTGGTAATGCATTCAATTACACAAACCAACTGCCTTTTAACATTTTCCACCCAAACATTAGTTACTGGTCCCAACCAACACCACCAATGCTATCTATTTAACGTTTACTAAATGGAACCAATCTGTACATACATACAACTAACCACCACCATTACCCAACTTTGTTCCCGAAACACAAACCGAACCCGATGTAGAGGTTGTTCCAGACACACAACCTGTCTCGCCACAGGAAAGAAGACACAAAAAGAAAGTACTGGTCTAATAAAGAAGAAATTGCAATTGCTTAGGGTTGGGCTAACGGCTCCAAAGAACCAAAAATTAATATTTTTTATTTAATTTTGCTTATGATTTATTTGAAATTAAATAAATGTTACTAATGTTATATATTACTTGTTAACTTTTTTACTACTGTCGAAAAAAGAGAGGGAGGGGGGGGGGGCCCTCCGGCCCCTTAAATCCATTGCCTATGCTTCTAGGGGACAGTGCATCGTTAGATAAACCTCAACGACAACAGTAACGAGCTTGAGGGAGTAGTAGGCTCAATTCTGGATGCACTGATTCGCCCTTCTCGAGAGAGATAAATCTAAACCGCTAGCATCATTCACTAAAGACAAGTATAAGCGAAGCTTGGATATAATATCAAAGAGAAAGTTAACTTTTAGCAAGCTAATAGTTCTAAATATACAAGTGAAGAAAGACAAACATGATCAAACGATATGAGATTACTTTTGGTGAATATCGATCAACTCACAGGCAAGGATTAGATAACAAGTAAAAGATGAAGCAATTTTGGGAAAATATAAAATGTAATAATAATATTTTCTAATGTTTAAGTGTTGTGTTTATTTTTATTTTTACTTTCTTGTGGTTAAAATTTTAACTATTTTGTAATGTTTAAAATTATTAATTTTGATATTAATTTTTTTATATTTTATATTATTAAATATTGAACCTAATAAAAATCAATATGAATAAAATAAAAAAGTTTAACAATTAATTAATTATCACAAAGCCCTATCATTATCACTAATTCATCACACACTTTTATAATTATCACAACACTACTGACAAAACATCAACATAACAATATTTTTCTATCACTATTATACGGATAGTCCACGTATGGTTAGATAATGGTTCTTTCTATAAATCTTTTTCAGAAATGGGTATGCCAAAATCAAAGACTGCAACATCGTCACAAAGTTTTGTGTTTCCGTTTTCCTATTTAATGTTTCAGTTAGTTTTTTTCTCGAAGTGGCAAATATAATTTAACATCTTTTACAAACTATATATCAACAGTTTGGTTTTAATTTTGTTTCCACCTTAATTCAGTTTCCAATATAATATATATATATATGAATATAAAAAAGATTATATAATAAACGTGTGTATTGTGACTTTATATTAGATATTACATGTTAGAGAAGAACTAACTTACGTGTTAAACAAAAATTAAAAGTGCAAAAGAAACACAAAAAAATTAAAATTTAATGGAGATGTCTGAATCTTGTATTGCAGCACATCCATTGGACCAAATGTCACCACAATCTTTTGATCACCATTTATATAATAAGAAAAAAAAAATCCTTCAAGATATAGGCATATGGCTAACCAATAACCACACAATAATAAAATCTCCAAACTTTAATTATCATGATTAAAGTTGTTATAAGACAGTTTTAATTATTACACAGTAACGTTAGTCATATAGCTTCATTTAAAAGCTTAGTGGTCTTGCATTCAAGTAGTGAGCCCATAGCATACATTAATACTCGAGGCCTGAAATAATTCAGATCCACTATTTCATCTTATTTAAGGGCCATAGTAATTGAAGATTTAAAGACATACTACATCTAACGTCACTTCAAAAGCTCAAACCATTAAACCGTAAAAAAAAAAAAAAAAAAAAAAAAAATTGGCCGACTTGGCCGGTCCGGTTTTCTATACCAACTTAGCCTGTTTGGTTTTTGTTGTTTTAAACCGTAGTTAACTATTTTTTTTAAGAAAATTGATCGAACTGCACTGTAAACATCTTTCGTAAGATGAGATATGAATGGAGTTATCAGTTGTTGGACCAATCTAAATATTGAAATATACAATGTTTGTTACCGACATTATAATCTTTAATTTAAATATTGTTTCTGATTTATGTAATATGCTTGGCAAAATATATTCATCTAATCAACTTAAGAATTTTAGAGAACCTCTAAGAGAACATCTGATGGTAATATAATAAACTAAAAGTAAAGTATATGTAGAGTACAGTTAAAAACATTATAAAAAAACATATTTTTTTTCTGTAATATTTAATAGAAATATGTTTTTACAAAAGAATAATAGTGAAACAACAGTTTAAATACTAATTAACTAACTTGTTTGTTGTTAAATTTTGTGAAAATAAATATATTTTATTAGTTTATAAACATGAATTATGCGTACATATAACACATGGATTTAATATTTCCTAGGCTTATGCTAAAGGGGTTGGAGGACATGGAGCCCACTGAAATACACCCTCTGCCTGTGAAGTCCCGAAGGTACCAATATATTAAAATTGATGGACAAGTACCAACCGTTCCTTTGAAATTCATTTCTCAATCTTTTTTTTATTTTTTTTAAGTTTAGTTTTTAATTTAACTAAAACTAGTGGTATTTCTCCCCGCCGCGTTGCGGCTGAGTTCGCGTTAAGGCTCAGCAATGGCAATATGTTACGGCTGCACACCAAAGACAGTTGCCGCGCCAAAGCAACGAAGATACACCTTTTACCATTGTCATCATCGCCCAACTAATATTAAATACATAACGAACAGCAAGATGCAGGCAGATCCTGCATCATTGTATAAACTACCAAAAACCACCTGTCGTAGGCCTAGTCAAAACAACCAGAAACACGATAAAATTGTTTTACCATCACAACATTATCAGTATAGCTAAATGATTTTCCAAAGATCAGGCATATCAAGTGACTGCTTACAACAAAAGAATATGAGTCTTAGACAAATCAAAAGTCGTCATCATCGACCTAAATCGGATCCATGGAAAAAGAACCAATGTAACCATCAACCAGTACCAAAAAAGTATCATCAATTGCTTCATAATCACGTCAATCACAGATCTCAAGTAAACAAAAAAAAAAAAACCAAATACAGAAACAACCACATAGTCTCAGGCGTAAAATCATCACCTTCATCGACCCACATGAAAGTAGCCATTAGAGCCACAAAGAACTGTTGGGCGCCCACCTATGCCCTTCTTCTCGTGTTATTTAAGGAAAGAAGACTACCGTACAGATCCATAGAGATGGGTCGAGGTTGTGCAACCAGGAGGTCGGTGCTCGAATCGACAGGTTACGACAACCAAACCTCTCCACGGCTCTCTATAGATCTGATGAGTGTGTAAACGCAGGTCATAGGTGGCAGATAACCACCACACTAATATTATTCACGGTAAAGAAAGGTAGATATAAGAAAACCTTTTTGTAGAGAAGATGAAATATGGTGGTGGCACAACCATCAATAAAGAAAACAAATGCTAAATACCAGTTGTGAAAAGAAGAAAAAGAGAAGACTAATGAACTGTTGGTCCAACGCCTCAGATTAGGGCTTAAGAATATGTATCATACAACAACAATAAGTCAGTAGTTAAATCTTGGCTTAGAACCAAATCTTGGTTGTGCCTGCATGCCAGAAACGGCTGCCAAGCCAGAGCAACCAAGATCATTTAGCGAAATCATCACAACCAAAAACACCCATAAAACTACAACAAACACCTTATTAAGTCATAAACACAAAATGTCTCAGATGAACGAACCACCATCGTCATCGACATTGGGCATAAAGCGAACATCAGATCAAGATAGAAATGTCCCAGATCTGAAAACCCTAAAAGGGTATAAGAGAGGCAAAGATGCGGGGGACAACAATGGTGGTTGGACCACCATAATCGCCACATGCTACCATCTCGAAAACCCTAAAGAGGTTGAAGGGCATAGAAACGGCTAAGCCACGACCATCGACACCCACAAGGCGACAGAGAGACAGAGAGCTTGAAGAGATCTCGGTATAGCCAATAGCGACCGCCCCACCCCAACCACATAGGGGAAGCAGAGCGGGATTAGGGCCATCGCCACAACACCGAGCAAAGTATCGCGACCATAAGCCCTTTTATCGCGAACCACCACTATACGGTGACCAAAAATGACGGCGAAACCACCGCAAGTACCTAATCGCATCTAAACTCTCTTGCTATCTCTGTCACAAAAGGGGTTATAAAGAGCCGGTGAGGAAACCTGTGCAATGCAGAGTTGTACACACTGCATAAAAAGCATGACTGCTTACAACAAAAGAATATGAGTCTTAGACAAATCAAAAGTCATCATCATCGACCTAAATCCAATCCATGGAAAAAGAACCAATGTAACCATCAACCAGTACCAAAAAAGCATCACCAATTGCTTCATAATCACATCAATCACAGATCTCAAGTAAACAAATCACCAATAAACCCAAATACAGAAACAACCACATAGTCTCAGGCGTAGAATCATCACCTTCATCGACCCACATGAAAGTGGGCATTAGAGCCGCAAAGGACTACTGGGCGCCTACCTATGCCCTTCTTCTCGTGTTATTGAAGGAAAGAAGACTACCGTACAGATCCATAGAGATGGGTCGAGGTTGCGCAACCAGGAGGTCGGTGCTCGAACCGACAGGTTACGATAACCAAACCTCTCCACGGCTCTCTATAGATCTGATGAGTGTGTAAACGCAGGTCATAGGTGGCAGACAACCACCACACTGATATTATTCACGGTAAAGAAAGGTAGATATCAGAAAACTTTTTTGTAGAGAAGATGAAATATGGTGGTGGCACAACCATCAATAAAGAAAACAAATGCTAAATACCAGTTGTGAAAAGAAGAAAAAGAAAAGACTAATAAACTGTTGGTCCAACTCCTACGCCTCAGATTAGGGCTTGATAATATGTATCATACAACAACAATAAGTCAGCAGTAATATCTTGGCTCAGAACCAAATCTTGGTTGCGGCTGCATGCCAGAAACGGCTGCCAAGCCAGAGCAACCAAGATCATTTAGCGAAATCATCACAGCCAAAAACACCCATAAAACTACAACAATCACCTTATTAAGTTATAAACACAAAATGTCTCAGATGAACGAAGCACCATCGTCATCGACATTGGGCATAAAGCGAACATCAGATCAAGATAGAAATGTCCCAGATCTGAAAACCCTAAAAGGGTATTAGAGAGGCAGAGATGCGGGGGACAACAATAATGGTTGGACCACCATAATCGCCACATGCTACTGATAGGATCAAATGTACCAATCTGTGATAACAATTCAATGAAATTCACACAAAGTAATCAAATCAAAACAAGATATCAACAAAATTCAATTTTTCATTAATATCAAGTTCAGACAATTACAAAGTATAAAAGCAGGTTCGAATACAATTCTTAGTTACCAACTACCTGTAAGTCTAAACTATTTATACTGAAAACAAAAAGTAAAGGAACTAACTAATTACACAAATAGTCCCTATACTATTACAAAATGTTAAAAGACAACTAAAGACAACATGTTAATCTTTTTAAGAGCACTAACAATACTCCCCCTAAGATTGACATGGTCTTCTGTCTTCAAGATCTTCAAGCTTTGTCTTCTTTGTCTTTTCTTTCATCTTCAACTTTATCTTCATCTTTATCTTTATCTCTTTGTCTTCATCCTTCAAAGAAATCTTCAGGCTCTTCTTTGATTTTAAACATCGGCTTCTGTTTATACATCTCTAACTCTTTCAAAGCATTCGAAATTGCAGACTTGAATTTACTTGCAAGAATGCCTTGTTCAGGTTTAGATTCATTCGTCTTAATTTCCATCTGGTTCATTCTCTCCAAAGTATCTTTTGACAAACATGAGATATCAATGTTAGCATACAACTCAATAGGCTTTGAACTTTCCTTTGAGTATACTTCCAACACTCCTTTTCTTGATATTCTCATGAATTCAATATCTTTAATATCCTTCTTGACAATGTTGGCATAAGCAAGAGTCTTTCTCAAAGATATTCTTTCCATAGCTGCATTCATCACATGAATAATGGAAATGAAATACTTCTTGTCTTGCTCTGCTACTTCTGGAGATACTTTCTCAAATTTCTGTACTGACAAAAACGAGATATAACTCGGATGTAACAGTTTTAGCTCAAAAACTCCAAACAATGTAATCATGTCCTCATCCCATCTTTCTAGATTTCGGACCAACTTAAGCTCAAACGTCTCAGTGTTATAAAACCATCTGAGAATTGGCTTGGAGTTTTGATTTCCATCTATTACTTTAAGGCCAGGAGTTGTAACCTTCTCAAAATACTTAACATGAAATTCAATCATATAATGTTCCTCCTCAGATTGTAATCCTTTGAGCTTTTTATTATTCCTCATAATAACAAAATACTCCTTATCCTCTTGCTCACATCTTGTATTAAGAAAATTACTTGATCGATCCAATCCTCTTCTTAATAATTCTACAAACATCTTTCCACGTTTTGAATCAGACGGATTGATCAGAGGTAACCTATTCAACTCTTTCAAGTCTTGCACTGGAAGTTTTATTATGCTAGAGTAAAAGTGATATACATCACATACAGCATTTACTCTTTTTATCAAGAACGCATCAAATACTTCATCATACTTCCATGCAATGATCTTTACTTGATTGGTAAAGTCAGGAGCAATCATAGCATTCAGCAATTCAGCAACTGATTGTCCTCTTTGCAATACATTCCTTACCAAATCTCCTGTTGATCTTGAATTGTCAAGGATATGCCTTTGTTCAGTAGAAGCTTTATAAGCTTGTCTTTCTGGATTAAGAAACATTTCAATCAACTCTTTCCTGTGAACATGAGCATCAACAAATCTTGACATCTGTTTAATCTCCTGTGGCTTAAGCATTCTTGTTCTCTTTGTTATTTCAAGATACTGAGGATTATCTGTATCAAGAACTATCATTTTCTTCAATTGTTTCTCAGTCTCTTGAAAACTTCTAACAAGGTTTCTCAGTGATACAGACTGTAGCCTTTTTAGCTTTCTCCAAGGGTAGTTTCTAGATTGCAACATTGATCTAAGAGCAGGAATGCTCATATCTTCCGGATCAGGATGGTGCAATTCAGAGCTGGACAGTTCTTCTACATTGATCACTTCTTTTGCTCTTGTCCATTCACCATGCTCAACAACTATCTCATTTGGATCTACAGGTGCTACTGACTCTGCTGTAATACATTTCTCATATTCATCGTTGATCTGAGAAACAGTCAGTCCATCCAAATATACACGATTGTATTTCATCTTCAGAAGATAATTATATCTTTCTTCAAAGTCTTGAGGTACTTCATCTTGTTCATGAGCATGTTCTTGTGAAGAGAAAGGTGATACAAATTGTGCTTCATCAATGTCTTCATCATCTAGCACTTCATCATACCAATCGTCATTATATACTTCCTCAATATCTTCTAAACCTCAATCTGTTCTTGAACATTCTGTTCTTCAATAGTTTCTTCAGTTCTTGGAATTTTAGAAGATGATTCAGTTATACTTATATCTTCTACTTCATCAACTTTCCTTTTTCCTTTTATCTTCTCAAGATTTTCCTTAACATTTATCTCAGTACTTATTTCTTGTACTGGTAAGATAGGCTTCTGAGCTTCCTTTTCTTTTAGCAAATCTTCTTTGAGCTTTTCATGTTCTTCAGTTAGTTTCTTAAATTTCTCCTCAAGAATATCATAATCTTTGATCATAACTTCAAAGTTCTTGATCACATCTTCTTTATCTTTAGCAAACCTCATAATCTTTTCATCTTTTGAGGTATTTTCTTTAGTCAACTTTACATTTTCATCCTTAAGCTTATGAATTTCTTTTTCAAGAGATATGTTTATCTCTTTTATCTTTACATTCTCCAATCTCAACTCTTCAATCTCTTTCTCTTTACTCAGATTTTCATCTTTCAATCTTTCCAACTCATCAATATTCACTATCTCCTCCGTTTGTACAGACACATTGTGTGTTGTATTCACATGAATTGCTTCTACTCCTTCATTAAAATCAACTTCAAATACTGGATTGTATAGTATATCATTCATAATATCAAAATCAAAGGTTTGATTTTGTGAATTAGTTTCATGTATAGCTTCCTCATAAATCTCATCAACCTTTCCTTCATCCATAGTTTGTGTTTCATCAACAGTATCATCATGTATATCACCAATATTAGTTTCATCAATCACATTTTGAGGTTCATCTCCAGTATCTTCATCATTTCTTTCTTCAGTCTCTTCTTGATGTGCTTCAGTGGCACCATCATTTCCATCATCATCATCATTGTCATCACTTTCTTCACTTGATGAGCTTTCAAAAGATTCATCTTCATTTCCTTCAGCACCATCATTAGTATCATCATTTTCATTGTCTTCATCATCTTCTTCTTCTGATAAACTCTCAGTAACATCATCTTCACTTTCTTCCTAAACTTCTACATCCTCAATCAGATCATTTGGATCTATTGGTTATTCTTCAGACAAATGAAAATGTTGCTGATTAATGTCTACTTCATTCATTGCTACATTCCTGATATAATAAAAAACTAGAATGTTTTGAGCACCAGTTATCATAGCCACTCTTTTGTACACAGCATCTGACATATGCTCTAACTATAGCTTTTCACCAGTAACTCCTTCAGCATACAAGTCAGGATTTGCTTCATTAATAAGCAATTGGAGGAATCTAGGATACATCAAATACTTATTCCTCACTCCTCTTTCAAGGTTAAAAATAAAACCATTCATTATCCATTTAGCCATGTTGAATCTTCTATTTGTGGCTAAGGCAATAATTGGAGATGCACTACAGGAAATGAATCCAACCAGCACTTCTTTTAGACATGCAGTGTTGAAAGATATAGCATAGCAACTTCCAATGCTTAAATACTCGAGCTCTAAAAAATTGCTTTTTAGGGAAGTGATCTGGATGACCCATTTGTAGAAAAACCTCTCTACATTCATTAAAAGTGTATTCTGATAAGTCTTCAGGGTCATTATCACCAAGTCTTAAAGCTATTCTGATAGCTTATTCAGATACTTCAAGCATTCTTTCTGTAGTGATAAAGGCTCTTAGCACTTTGTTTCCTTCATCTCTTTCAACTTGTGCAGTTCTCCAGAATCTCTTAATCATTCTTCCATTGATCATTAGTCTTGCACACATAGCAAAGACATATTTTGTACTGAGCAAAAATCTAATAATTTCTTCATATCCAATGGCTTCTCTTGTTTCATCATCTAAGTATGCAGCCACATTATGTTTTGGCTCAAACTTTAATTCTGCCATCTGCAAAACACAAAGAAATGATTATAAGAAGATTGAATATTGATTTTTAAAATTTATTCCTACATATAACTTAGCAGTCTTAATCTATATCTTTTTCATTTCAATTTGACTTATTATTTTGACTTTTCATTTTGACTTTTATTTTGACTTTTTATTTTGACTTTTGAAATTTACTTTTTATTTTTACTTATGAATTGAGATTTCAAAATGTAACATAAATCTTTATTTCTTGTTGAATTCATTATCTAACATTTCAATTTTGATTTACATCTTTTTTTTTAAAAAAAATTATTTTATTTTATTTTTTTTATTTAAATTTTGATTGCCTGTTCATCTTCTTCAAGACCCGACTGCTTGAACACTCATCAATTCATTTCAATTTCAGATTAATCTCATTACATCAACATACTCGCAAACTGATTCTTATCAATAATTCAGTGTCAATTTTAGATATTATTCACATTTGATTAGTTAAACTTGAATTATATAGGGTTCGAACGCACAAATAGCATTCAAACGCCTATGTCGATACTCTGATTTAACCAACCATTTACAGATTTGAATAACAAACTTACGTTTATAAATCCAAATACTATTTATAATCAACAGGATTTGATGTAATCTCAAATGAAATGAGAGTATGAATATATGTGATAGTCGCAGTATCAGGGGTTTTGTCTGAGTGTTTTTGAATGTGAATGAAGAAATGAGCATAAGTGTTCAATTTATATTAAGTGAAATTTTAGGCGCATGAGCCCTGTTTGGGCGTCTGAAACCCTAAAATTCACTAACTTTTTAGACGCATGAACACTGTTTGTGTGTTTTTCCTTAGACGCATGGGAACTGGTCAGACGCATAAGCCCTGTTTAGGCGCTTTTGCACTGTTCAGTCGCATGAACCTTTTGATACGTCTAACACTTGTAGTTTTCAAGCTTATCAACTGTATAGACGCATGAGACATGTCAAACATCTAACACTTATAATTTTTAAACTTTTCAACTGTGTAGACGCATGAGACATGTCAAACGTCTAACACTTAGTCAAAATCAAACTCACTGTTTAGGCGCATGGGATCATCACAAACGCCCAACACTTAATTAAAATCATGGACTTGTAACAACTGTTTAGGCGCATGGAATGTGTCAAACGCCCAACACTTGTAACATTTCATAGATTTATTACAACTGTTTAGACGCATGGGAATGATTCAAACGTCAAAACACTTGGATAATTCCTGAAAATTTCAAAATGCTCCTATTAAGAAGTATGTGCACTGTTTAGGTGCATGAGTTGACTTTGTGTTAACTTTCAGTTGACTTTGACTTTGTGTTGACCTTCATGATTTAAACACTTGATATTTCTAATTTCTTCACCTGCACACTTGATTAAAAAATATTAGTAATATTTCATACTAATTTTTTTAAACATTTAAAGCATAATTTCAAATTTTTCAAACTTTTTCTTTTTAGTCCCCCAATTTTGAACTTTTTCGCATTTTGCACTTTCAATTCACAAAATTTTATTTAAATTTATTTTGTCCCTTCATCTTAGTCCCAACAATTTTCATCTAACTTCAACTTGTGACAGAAGCATTTCCATTTGAAAATTTATGTAAGTTCATATTATATTTTTCAAAAATTACATTTACAATTTACACAAATACTTTGAACATATAGCATCATCCTTTCAATTAAACATTTTGATTTTGATTTGTGATTGTGATTATTTTCTGAGAACAACTTTGTCATTTATTACTCCCCCTAAACTTTTAAGTTTGAAAAAACTTATAAGTTTCTTAGGAAAAATAATAAGATCACACATCACATTGTGACATTGCCTTCACACACAAAAACATGCATAAAAGCAAAATAAAATCAGAATCAAAATCTAATATAACCAAAAGAATTACTGTCTGCAATGAGATCATAGAAGATCAGCATATTAAAATAAAATAAATGTGGATAGTCATAGACAATGAATAAATCCTGATCAAGTGTGTTCCAGGTCAGTGATATCACAACAAAGGAGACACAAGATCTAAGGACAGACAATGAGTGTTTTTGACAAATTATCAACTCACTTACTTTTTCAATTCTTGGATTGATTATGGTTTATTTAGATATGACATGATGTGAAACATACAGAGACTAAGAGAGCTCAACCATCATCATGATATGTAAGAAAGAACACATACTCAACTTATTACCTGAAACAAATGTATCATTAGAGTTCATGTTACTTAAATTAATAGAGAATGATCATGGATAACCATTTGATCAGCTATGACTATTCATTTGAATAGTTTGTGCATATTGGCATCTTTTGCATCAAAAAGAGAATCCAGGTCTGTAATCACTTACAACAAAGGATATCTCAGCACTTCAGGTCTATGATGACTCATAACAGAGAAGTGAAATGATGCTTTGTAACAGATCTCATGATTAAACACAGTATCAACAGGTGTGAGTGGTGTAGCTTACCAAGCATTCAATCTGATAAGCTAAAACAACTCAAAATTACTCAGATGAATACACACAAGCATTAATATTTAGTTTGATCTCAAGAATTTACTTTTTCAGCATAATAGTCATATATTGTGTACACAACATATCTGATTATGTCTACACTTTATTTATGAGTGAAGTATGCAACTAATCTCACTAATGTACTATCATTATCACATGTTACATAACATAATCCTTTTTAAAAGACTCTATTTTTGTGGTTTTGATATCTATTTTTGTATTTTAGTTTTTTTAAGGAAAACAAGAATCACACACACACAAAATATAAACAGGCAATTAACAATGAGAGGATCACTTATTATGATCTTTTGATTTAGGAAGTTCACATATGATTTATAAGACCAATTGATTCTACTAAATACTCAAACCGTCCTGGTAGGAAGGCTTTAGTAGATAGATCTGCCAATTGTTTTTCTGTTGCAATTTGAATCAATATGATTAATTCTATTTCAGAATTATCTCTAAGAAAATGATATCGAATTTTGATATGTTTTGTTTTTGAGTATTGAACAGGATTAGCTGTTATGAACATAGCAGCTGTGTTATCTATGTAAATTGGTGTTTTAAGAAAATTCAACCCATAATCCACTAGTTGATTTTGCAACCAAAGGATTTGAGAACATCCTGCTGATGCACCAATGTACTCAGCTTCTGCAGTTGAAACAGATACATTTGTTTGTTTCTTACATTGCCAAGAGACTAATCGAGGACCAAGAAATTGACACCCACCCGAAGTAGATTTTTATCTTGACAGCATCCACCATAATCACTATCTGTATATCCATATAATTCAAAGTTACCTTCGTAAGGATACCAAAGCCCTAAGGCTGGTTTACCTTTAAGATACCTGAATATCCTTTTGACAGCAATTAAGTGAGATTCTTTCGGGTCTGATTGATACCTGGCACATACACAAACAGCATACATAATGTCTGGTCTAGATGCAGTAAGATACATCAAAGAGCCAATCATTGATCTGTATAAAGTTTGGTCAATAGATTTTCCTTTTGGATCAGGTTCAAATTTTGGTGTTAACATCTGCTGGAGTTCGTATGGACTGACAGTCTTGCAACTTGAATTTCTTCAAGAGCTTGTCAACAAACTTCTCTTGATTGATGAAGATCCCATCTTCAGTTTGCTTGACTTGAAGTCCAAGAAAGAAGTTAATCTCTCCCATAGAACTCATTTGGAACCGAGATTTCATGATTTCTTCAAATTCATTGCACAATTTGGGACTAGTAGAACCAAATATGATGTCATCAACATACACTTGTACACATAAAAGATCATTATTATCCTTCTTTATGAATAAAGTTAGATCAATTTCCCTCTTGTGTATCCATGTCGGATTAAGTGTTGTGATAACGTCTCATACCAAATTCTAGGGGCTTGATGAAGTCCATATAAAGCTTTACTCAGCTTATATACTCGATGTGGAAATTGTGCATCCTCAAAGCCTGGAGGTTGCTTCACAAACACATCGTCAGTGATAGGACCATATAGAAATGCACCCTTTACGTCCATTTGATACACCTTGAATTTCATGAATGAAGCATAAGCCAGAAAAACTCGAATTGATTCAAGTCTTGCAACTGGTGCAAACACCTCATCATAATGTATTCCTTTTTCCTGTGTGTATCCTTGTGGAACAAGTCTCGCTTTGTTCCTTATTACAATACCACGATCATCAATCTTATTTCTGAATAGCCATTTCGTGCCTATTGCATTTTCTCCTTCAGGTAAATCCACCAAATTCCACACTTCTTGTTTGCGGAATTGAAGTAATTCTTCTTGCATAGCTATTATCCAACCATTGTCCTTTAATGCTTCAGTCACATTTTTAGGAACAATTTGAGAAAGAAAACAAGAGTATAAGCACACGTTTGCTTGTTCTGATTTACTCCTTGTTGTTCTCTCATTCAATGGACCAATAATCTGAGAAATTGGATGATTCTTGTGAACACGAGATGTTAGAATCTCATCACATTGAACATTAACATCCAGATTTGTTTGGTTCAAGTTGGAAAGCTCGTTAATCAAATTAGAAGAATGTGGATTGAAGTTTGGAACTTGAGTCGGTGAGTTGATAAAGTAATCAAAGTTACCAGTATCAATTACATCACCAGAGATGGATGATGTTCTAGACTCAGGTATCACAAACTCATTACCATCATTAGGAATATTTTGTGATCTTTCCTGATCATTTGAAGCTTAATGACCTGAAACTGTATTATCATGATTTTGTATTGTTGAATCCTTGACGAATGATAAAAATGGGTAGTCTGAGCTAGAATCATCTGGGTCATCAGAATCTGAATACTCACTAAAAGATCCAAGATCTCCTCTTGAGTTCCTCTTACCTGTAGAATCAAGATAATTTGGTTGATTAAACAAGTTAGATTGAAGAGAGTTTGATGATGAATCTAAGTCAAATAACCAAGCAGGACCATTTGAAACTGATGGAAAAGAATTTTCCAAAAATTTAACGTTGAATGTTTCAAGAATTATATTTGTCCTAGAGTTATAAACTCGATAGGCTTTTGAAACAGATGAATATCCAACGAAAAATCCATTATCAGATTTTGCTTCAAATTTTCCTAATTGATCACTTGAATTAAGAATCATAACAGGACAACCAAATGATTTTAACAAATTTATGTTTGGTTTCCTGCCAAACATTAACTCATATGGAGTTTTCAGTTTATCTTTCACGACTAAGATTCGATTCTGAACGAAACACGCAGTTGATATTGCTTCATCCCAAGAATTGATAGGTATTTTTGCATCAGCTAACGTCGAACGAGCAGCTTCAATCAGTGTTCTATTCTTCCTTTCAGCAACTCCATTTTGTTGAGGAGTTCTGGGTGCACTGAACTGATAAGCTATCCCTTTCTGTGCACAAAACATTTCAATGTTAGCATTTTTGAATTCTGTTCCATTATCACTTCGTATTATTTTCACTTTATTTTCTAATTGATTTTCTACTTTAATGATAAATTTTTTTAGTAAATCAGCCGTTTCAGATTTGGCATATAGAAAGAAAACCCATGAAAATCTTGTGTAGTCATCAATGATAACTAAACAATATGATTTTCGTCCAATACTCTTGACGTTTGTTGGTCCAAAAAGGTCCATATGTAACATCTGAAGAGGTTTGGATGTTGAGTTTATAGACTTGGACTTATAAGACGCTCTGTGTTGCTTTCCCTTCAAACATGCTGAGCAGTGATCATTTGTTGCAAAATTCTTTGATGGAAGTCCAATGACATGATTCCCTGCTACAAGCTTGTTCATATTCTTGAAATTTGAATGACCGAGACGTCTATGCCAGAGCTGGCTTTCATCATTTGATGCCTTAGCAATTAGGCATGTTGTTTCAGTTGAAGGATCAACTTGAGACATATCCAACTTGTATACATCTCTATCTCTCTCAGCTGTAACAATCACCCAATCTTTGCTTATCTTGAAACCTGGCTTCAAAACATAACAAAATGAATCATCAAAAAGAACAGAATATGATTTGTCACATATTTGAGATACGCTTTAAAGATTAAAGTTCAACTGTGAACAGAAGTTGAATTTATCAAAGCTTATTATCCCATTTGATACTGTTCCTTCTCTGGTTATTTTTCCTCCAGCATCACCACCAAAGGCGACATGAGTTCCATCTTTTAACTTAAAGTCTTGTAACAAGACAGGATTGCCTGTCATGTGCCGGCTACACCCACTATCCACATACCATGTATTGAGTGGTTTTTTTGGGCGTACCTGCACAACAAGAAATTTAAGTTGAGATATCTACCCAAGCCGAGATGGTCTTGGGTTTTCCAAATTTATCAACAATTGTAAATTGTTTATAATGGAGATTATTCAAATCAGGTTTATTTTTAATGAATTTACCAATTTTATTTTGAAAATTGTTTGAATTATTTTTGAGAACATTCATATCGTTTGATTGATCAACTTTTGAAATGTATTTATGATTAATATTTTTATTAGTCATACTTACAGATCTAGGTATGAAATGTTCTTGCATGATCTGTTTTGTTCTCACATAATTGTTCTTTGGAAATGATCTCAAACCTAGAGTAGGTTGTTTAATGACTTTTTGAAATCCATTATTTTGATTTCTCAAGTATTGTGAATTAACAAATCCTTTGCTCATGTTTGATTGTGCAAAGTTTCTATTATGAGATCTATTTCTAAAGTAACAATCTGCAGTGTTGTGAGTCTTTTCATCATAATAAGTACAATATTTGTTGAAATAACAATCTGCTGTCGAATGATTTCTCATGTCACATATGTGACAGTACTTGTTGAAGTAGCATTCAGCAGTATTGTGATTTTTCATATCACAGATTTCACAGTACTTTTGTGGTGTCACAAATAACTTTTTGTTTACTTTTGACATTGACACAATATTTGATTTTGGTGTCAAATAGTTATTCATTTGTCTTTCATTTTTCACTGTTTGATTTTGTGTCATTTTATTATGCATTTGTTTGACATGAATTTCCTTCTTGAATGTATTCGGAACAAATCTTTTAGCTACAGCGGAAGTCTTTGAATCTGAACTAGATTTCAGATCAGAGTATGATTTGTTCAAAATATTTGCTTTGTTATTTTGAAGAGAATTCATATTCAACTGACCAGCTGACACAATTTTTATTGGTTTAAGTTTTGTTGTTTGATTTGTTGTTTTAATCAAATTTTCTGAACTTTTGATTTGTTCAGATGTTGCTTTTGATGATTTCTTTCTTCTTCTTTGATTCTTTGATTTTGAAGAACTTGGTTTATTATCATATTAAACATCATCAGAGGAAGATTCTTTTTCTGATTGAACTTGTTTTAGATTAATGGTGTTTGAATCTTCTGATGTTCCAATCTGTTGTTTATCTTTGCTTTGTACTTTCACTTCTTCTATTACATCATGAGTTTGATCAGAAGTGTTCTGTTTTGGTTGTTTTGGTTCATATGATTTTATCTTTATTGGATGGCCATTTTTGATATTTTCTTGATCTTTTTCAACAAACACTTGAACATTTTCTTTTTCTTCTTCTTCATTCTTGGTTTTGATCTGGAATGCTTTAAGTTTAGCTTTATTTTCAGGAGAGTGATCATGAGTATTGAAGTTCTCTGGTAGTGTGTTTGTGATTGATTCAGGCATAGGTTCATGAGTAAAACCTAATCCTGCTTTTTGTTTCTCTTTTCTTTCACTTACCAGTTTCTCTACTATCATTTTTGAACTTTTTACTTTTGCCAGATCCATTTGTGTAGCAGCATGTGCTATTTTCTCCTGTTCAAGATTCTTTGTCATCTCTTCTAATTGTTTGGAGACAATTTCTAAGTCATTTATTGTTTTGTTCCATGAATTTTGGAGAGAGATAATCTTTTGATCTGCAATTTTATGATCAGATTTAAGTTTACTATGCATAGATTCTTCTTGTTTTAACTTCTCACAAATTTTGAATGAGTAATTTCTGTAGTGTTCAACATGTTCATAACATGATTTGGTGCAAAGTTTTTCTCTCACTTCTGAAGGGATTTCAGGAAATTTTGGAGCTGTGGTTTCAGTTTTTGAAGTTGAAGAGTCAACCTTTGGTTGATCAGACTGTGCCATTAGGGCTACTTCATCTGAATCCTCCTTAGGATCAGACTTGTCACT
Organism: Flaveria ramosissima; assembly: GCA_025215565.1. Classification (NCBI taxonomy): domain Eukaryota; kingdom Viridiplantae; phylum Streptophyta; class Magnoliopsida; order Asterales; family Asteraceae; genus Flaveria; species Flaveria ramosissima. The sequence continues at coordinate 50,895,570 of CM046043.1, forward strand.
CCAGTCATAGTCATCTTCCTCTTCATCACTTTCCACTTTTGGGTCATTGTTTTCTGACCAATCTTCTCCTTGAATTTCTGCAATAAGAGATAAACTTGATGTTAATTCATTTGTAAACTGTTCTGCATATGCACTCCAGTCATAACCATCTTTTATGCTGACTACTAGAGCTTTCTTTGTTTCATCAGATGATTTAGTTTCTTCTTTGAGCTCAGGCATAGGAAGACTTTGATAAGGCTTTTGAAAAGTCTTCTGAGCATGTTGAAATCTTTGATTGCTTGAGCTTGCTTGACCATTTCCTCCATTGTTCCTTGGAGCTTTGCATTCTCTTGAGAAGTGTCCATAGCTGTTACAGTTGAAACATCTAGATTTTGACTTGTCAAATCCAACTGTCTTGCTTGCACTTGGCTTGTATTTCTTGTTGACATAAGAATGTTTTTTAGTTCTGTAGGCAATCATCACCATCTGCCAGTTTAAGTCCATCTCCTCAACATCTTCAGGATCCATCTCAAATGTATCCTGCAAAAACAAAATCTAGTTGAGTTAAATGGCTACCTTGGTATGCTTGAAAACTGGCCATAAACGCAGTGAATGCAGTTTTGGACTCTTCATCCTCTAATAGGATAGTAATTACATCTTTAACTTTGCTAGATTTAGCAGAGTTAGATGATGAAGAAGTCTCTGTTTGAACATTTGATGATTGAGTCTGTGGTTTAGGAGGAGGTTGAGAATGAGACTGAGTTGTATAAGCAGGTGCACTGATAAAAGATGAATCAGTAAAAAATCCTGCTCCAACAAACAGGCCTCTTCTTCAGAACTTTTCTCACTCTTTGCCATGAATGCATTCTCTATTGTGGTTGGAGGAGAAGCAACAAACTGATATTGTGACATTGATGCTGCTCTATCATTGTTTCTTGAGCTTTCATCAATCTCCACTGGTTCTATTTTTGCAATAAGAAGAACTAGATCCATTGGAAACTTCTCAGTATGCTTTAGTAGGGTTACAGTTTGTTTCCATGATGATGGTAAAGCATTGAGTAGTATGAGATTTAAATCTTCAAGACAAGGTTTGATACCAGCTGTTGACATCTCTGTTGTGAGTTGAACAAATCTGTTCATCATCTGATTTATTGTCTCTCCAGACACATGTTGAAACAATTCTAATTGTCTTTTCAGCTTTTGTTTCTTTAGATTTTGGATCTCTTTGCCTCCTTCACAGATAATCTTTAAGGCTTTGTATAGAGTGTATCCAGTTTGGTATGCATCTAGCCTTGTAAGAACTTCCAAAGGTAATCCTTTACACATCAATGTGTAGGCTTTAATATCATTTTTAACTCTTTTCAGATCATCTCCTTGAAGATCATCTTCTGGATATGGTTCTGGAGAATCTTTTGTGTACACAAATCCTTTGTCAGGCCCATCAGTAATAATAGAAATGTATGGTCCTTTTTCTATGGATTTCCAAAGATCAGTGTCAATTGAATTAAAATGCTGTTTTAGCTTAAGTGACCAGTTTTTGAAATTAGCTCTGTTTTTAAGTTTTGGAACTCTATTTTCAGAATCTTCTGATTTCACCATTCTTATATTTTTTTGTTTGTTTTAGAATTTTTTGAATTAAGAAAATAAATGCAAAAGTTTTTAAGAAATTTTCCTTTTTAAAAAAAAATTCTAAGTGTCAGGTAATACGCCTGAACAGTGGTTATACGTCCAAACAGTTGATGCGCCTGAATTGAGAAACGTCTAAGGGAATGCCTTAGAAAATTTTCCAAAAACGTCCAAGGTTTATGCGCCTGAACAGTTCTAAAACGCCTGAACAGTTGTCAAGCGCCTAAATAGTTGTCATGCGCCTAAACACTTGTAATTTTTCTCAACAAAGGTGATACGTCTGAGATTCTTCTCTTCAACAGTATTCAAACAACTGACTAAAAAGCGTCCACACAGTGCTAAAACGCCTACATAGTGGTAAAGCGCCTAACACTTAGACAAATTTTCCAGTCAATTTCAGCTCATGCGCCACATCATCATCTTCATATGAATGCAAACTCAAATCTTCTGAATTCTTCAAATGTTGATGAATTCAATCGAAACTTTCCAATTAAGTGAGTTTTATGCCGATTAACAATCTTCTAACATCAATTTCATTCAATTTCAACAACAAATCACTCAAGTTTGATATTTTCAATCCGAAAACTTCAAACCCTTTTTCAAACACAAATTTAACAAATTGACTTGAATTTGATGAATTGAACTGCAAATTGTGATTCAGATTATGTTTCCGATGATGAAACACAACTGAAATTCACAAATTTTCAATTGAATTGTATCTTAATCACAGATTCAGTGAGATTTTTGAGTTTTTAGAGTTCGACAAAAACTTCAAAAATCAATCACTAACAGCTTTCCAACAACTCTGATACCATTTGATAAGATCAAATATACCAATCTGTGATAATAATTCAATGAAATTCACACAAAGTAATCAAATCAAAACAAAATATCAATAAAATTCAAGTTTTCATTAATATCAAGTTCAGACAATTACAAAGTATAAAAGCAGGTTCGAACATAATTCTTAGTTATATACTCCCTGTAAGTCTAAACTATTTATACTGAAAACAAAAAGTAAAGGAACTAACTAATTACACAAATAGTCCCTATACTATTACAAAATGTTAAAAGACAACTAAAGACAACATGTTAATCTTTTTAAGAGCACTAACAGCTACAATCTCGAAAACCCTAAAGAGGTTGAAGGGCATAGAAACGCCTAAGCCACGACCATCGACACCCGCAAGGCGACAGAGAGACAGAGAGCTTGAAGAGATCTCGGCACAGCCAACAGCAACCGCCCCACCCCAACCACATAGGGGAAGCAGAGCGGGATTAGGGCCATCGCCACAACACCAAGCAAAGTATCGCGACCATAAGCCCTTTTATCGCAAGCCACCACTATACGGTGGCCAAAAATGACGGCGAAACCACCGCAAGTACCTAATCACGTCTAAACTCTCTTGCTATCTCTGTCACAAAAGGGGTTATAAAGAGCTGGTGAGGAAACTTGTGCAATGTAGAGTTGTACACAGTGCATAAAAAGCAATTTTGTCACAAATCTGGAAAAATGATGACATTCCCCTTATAAACAGAGACAGGGGGTAAAACGGAATATGAAAAAGATGTGTGGTCAAAATCAGAAAACCACGAAACCAACTGCTCATTTCATCTACTCTTTAAATATATAGGGTAAAGGGTAATAAAATGTGGCCTCAATGAGCATGATATTACATTATTACTATTAGTAACCTTGTCTTTTCTATTTTATGTTTTAAATAGCAAACACATTACTTTAAAAAAAACTCAAAAAACCACATGTTTTATGTAAACCATTGTATAGCATCACCTACTTCTATATAAAATAGAAGATGACTGTTAGATAAATTGTTGTTGTTTTACGTGTTTGAAGTGTGTGAGAAACATCCTCTTACCTAAAAATTTATAGGGTAAAAATTGGTACAGCAAATCACCGATCCTTAAACCCATCTCAAAACAAAAATTCAGCCAAACAACAGCTACGCTAATTTACCTATTTCTATACAAATTCCAAACATCTTGAAACTTAAGAAAAAAATAATTAATTACTTACTAACTATTTTTTTAAACAAAACTTTACTAATTATTGAAATATAATTACAAACAAAACAAGAAAAAGAAAATATATAACCAGACCACTTTTATGATGCACTACACATGCAAGCATGCATGCGTACATCATATATGTATGTATGTGGTATTTTCATATGCATTCAACAATACTACACTTGAGGAGAGTATGACCACATATCACTCTCACGTTTTAGGTTGTGAGTCACTTTAGCATGTACCATAACTAAGAACTTCATATTTCATATAAATTTGATTTTTAATATATAAATATATACAAATATACAATTATATTTTTACAAACCAGACCAATCAAACTAATAAAAAAAATTCAAATATTGAATCTATAAGAAAACCCCAATGACCTAAATCTTCAAGTGAGACTCTGACTCTAACACTTAGCTCAACGACTCTTCTATCTCCTAACTCACTTTATGTCACATGTCTCCCCCTCTCGACATTTGGTTTTTTGCGCTATGCTCATCATCTTACTTGTCACAAACGCCTCAGCCTCATCATCAACCCGAAATTATCATTGTCTCCATATGTAAATTTAAAAACATTATTTTACGGTGCACTACAAAAATAAAATCGGAAACTATATATATAACCATACCACTTCTATGATGCACAAGTACACATGCACACATACATCATATATGTATGTATGTTTATGTGGTATTTCCTTCAACAATACTACACTTGAGGAGAGTATGGCCCCATATATCACTCACGTTTTATCCTGAAGTCTTCTCTTCATGTCATCTAGTAGAGTTGCAATTTGTAAGTCACGAACTGGTCATTTTAGCATTTACTGTGGCAAAGAACTTGATACTTCATTATTTTCATGTAAGGATAAATGTTATTCATTTATTCATTTTAAACTAAGTTTATATATATTATTTTAAAGTTGTATTTATTTTCAAAATCAAATAGTTATATCCTACTATGTTAACAATTAGAAGTGATAATATACATTTTTTACTCTTTTAAATATTTTATTATTCAAACAAGTTTTATGAAGCACTGATGTTACAATAGACCAAATCAAAACAAGAATTTCAAAACACAGCTAAATGTATTTGAGCCTAAAAAAGAGAAACAAAAGAACATGAATCTTTAGACTGAAGTATGCATGTATAATTTTCTTAGAGTAAAATGTTATTTTCGTCTCTAACGGTTCGTTAAATTTGTCATTTCAATCCAAAAACTTTATTTTTGTCATTTCAATCACTGTAGTGTACGAAATGCTGTCATTTTCATTCATTTCACTAACGTGGTTAATGCTCCATTAAAATTGAAGGTATTTCAGTCTTTTTCAACATATTAATTACCCAATCAAAACAAATTAACCTATTAACTAGTATTAAGCCTCCCCGCGTTGCGGTGGGGGCGTAAAACAACGCGGGGGCGTAAAATCATGTCAAGTATCAAAAATATTATACTACCGTTAGCAACCACCAACACACAAAAAACTCTAAAAATATAAGACTGAACGGATAGTAGACGTAAAAATATTAAACAACACACGTGAAACGTAAAACTATAAAAAAAATAACTAAGTCGATCTAGTACTCGCGTGTTGTGACAGGCCGTTAAAGGGAAAAATAAGCGTAAACCTAAAATCACGCGCACACGTTGAAGTGTGTTAACTCGTAAAATTTAGGCCGAAACGTAAAACAAAAAAAACTTGTAAAAATATGAAAAGTATAAGGGTAAATTAGAAACTAAAAATTTATAGGGGTCAAATTGTATAAGATGTAAATGTATTGGGGTTAAAAGTAAAAAGAAATTAAAGATTAGAAAACCCAAAAGTGAGTACAACCCACTAAGCTTAAAATACAAACCTTAACGCACACAAAACTTGATAATTAGTAATATATAAATATTCAATTAAAGCTATAGAAAAATGAAACGACTACTAATATCGGACACTTCGATTTAAAAGTTTTGATTAACCCCAAATCAATGTTGTTCGATTGAGGTATGCTATAGGATTTTAATTAATCTTCATGTTTTGTTTGAAAGAGTACGATTGTTCAATTGAGGTTTGCATTGACATTGAGATCTGTTCTTCGCAACCTTTGTTTGAATTGAGGATTGTTTCACATTTGGTTTTTATTTTGTTTGTTTTTGTTATGTTTATCTTTTGGAATATGAAGTGCTAACAACATAAACTTAATTTACCCATTCTTAAAATATGTTCAACAAAATATCAACATAACAAAAACAAACAAAATGCAACCTATCGTAGTAAAACCATTACTTGACCAACAAAGAAACGAACCAATAATATTATGACACCTAACCATTGTATGACCTCTTGTTGTTGATCACGTGTCAATAACTTGGTATTTAATTGATATAAATGCTTGATTTTACATCTTGATTATGATGGAACGAGTTCAAGTTGTTTGTGTTTTGAATTATAGGTGTTCGGAGCTAACGGAGACTTATTTTGGAGGAAAAGAACCAAAACATGCAACTATAAGGACTAAAGATGTAAATATCAAAAGTTACAAGAAAAGGCACAAATTTAGGTGTACCTTATGTTTAATGCTTTTGTAATGAATGTAAAATGATAATGTGAAATGGACGATTGTATTATTTTGCAAAAGTATTTTGATGAAATGAAAATGTTCTTTTTAATGTTTCTGCTGCAACGATTTATGAAAGGAAAACGTAATTATATGTTTTATGTGCAATGAATGGCCAACTGTAGGCGTCCCGGGAACAGAGCCTTACAATTCTCTTAATTGCTTTCGGGAGTACAATTCTTGTCAAGTGAGACAATTGGTATGGTTGATTAGGTTTCTATAATGAACATGAATTGATTGAATGAAATTTTATGTTTTGATTAATTTAAACAAGTTACTTATAAATAAAGTTGTTTGCTTGATTATCAGTTTTCGGTTTCCTAGCATCGTGAGCTCATTAAGAAAAGTAGGCAACATTATGAATGAATGAGTCTTAAAAGATTGTTCCTTCATTGTCACTTTAATCAAAAGCTAAGATCTTGAAGTATTGTTCTTACAAACCTTAATTTAAAAATATCAATTGTTGATCTTGCAAAATTAGAAACCCAAAAGTGATTGTTTCTTATTATTTAATTAATTTTTTTAAAGTTTCTTGCTTTATGCAATTGTGATCATTAATTCATTCTAAAGATTCAATTTTTAGTTATAAAGTTCATATCTTTTCGTTAATCGAGTCGCGTTAGTTAAACACTTTCCACATATTCCCTGTGGAGACGACCTTACTTACCCTCACACAATAAAGGTGGCTAAGATCGATAAATTAACTTGTTTTTGATCAAGTCTCGATAACCAGATCAGTTGTGTCCTTTTTGTTGTATTTGCTATAACAAACACTATTCACTATTTTGTCATATCTCCTGCAATCGAACAACAATGGTTCCCTGTCATATCGAAATATAAGATAAATCTCAAAGTAGACCTTAATCGAACAAAATATGACAAGAGCATACTTAAATCGAACAAACATGACAACAGTAGACATTAATCAAACAAAGCGTGAAGACCTCAATCCCATAGCAAACCTCAATCGAACAATGGTACCATTTCGAACAAAACATGAAGATTAATTAAATCCCACAACAGATTTCAATCAAACAGCATGGATTAGAATTAACCAAAGCACTTGGTCTCGCAAGTCGTTTCTTGTGATTTTAGCTTTAATTGAATATTAATTGGTTAATTTGGTTTAATTGGATAATTAGGGTGTTGAAAAAAAACCACAATTCCCTCAATTTTCATTGACGTTTTAATAGCGTTAGTGAAATAGATGGAAATAACAATATTTGACAAACTAAAGTGATTGAATTGATAATAAAAAAATTGAATTGAAATGACAAATTTAACAAACATGTTAGGAATGAAAATAATATTTTACTCATTTTTTAATCGCAAAACAAAGATTTTTTTATAACAATTGGAATATTGAATATTTCCAATTAATTATTGGTCATCATATCAACGTAATCGATTTATAATTACTTTTCACAATCTAGTAAGAAATTTAATAGGAAATATTTCATCTAATCGTTTCAAGTTTCTTTAATATTCTTTTAAAGTCTCGTATTTTCTTTAATAAAAAAATTTACTCAAGTCTCAATATTTGTTACAATCTTGCAGATATCTTTTTTCGAAGATTATTATTTTAAAATTAAATGACCCAAAAGAAATATAAATGAAACTTGTTTACAATTTAGTGATTATTTTATTAGTTTTAGCATATAATGGAAGGTAATTGTACAAAAATGTTTTTGCTAAACAATAACCATGTTTGGTAATCGTTTCATTTAATTCAATTTAAAATTGTAAATACTAAATAGTAGTGATTATTTTATTAAGTTTAGCATATAATGGAAGGTAATTGTACAAAAATGTTTTCGCTAAACAATAACCATGTTTGGTAATCGTTTCATTTAATTCAATTTAAAATTGTAAATACTAAATAGTAACTAAGGTTGATATCTTTTTGTTACGTGACTTAATTTTTAAAATCTATCATTTATAAATAAATAAATAAAACCTTAAGATTGAAACAATAACTTGTTGGTAATTTCATGTGACTAACCCTAAAACCAAGATCAGGTAAATTTCACATTATCTATACATGATAGTACTATTAGAGATAATCAAAGTAATTTTATTTGATTACATGAATTGTGGTATGTCTAATTGATCATGCACTTATGATACATGAGTATGCATGCATGCATGCATAAAAATTTACGTGTGCATGTAATTCTTTCATGTGAATTTCGTGGTTATCAAATCATATGCATTTAGTTAGCAAATCATATAATTAAATGACTAGTTACTTGAATGATGAATGTCTCATATTTACATGAAGATCAAATCTCAAAAGTCTTTTTAGTTTTGGTAGCATCAACCTAGGGGGAGTTTGTAAGGATTATACTTAGAGACTGATGCAACCAAAGAACAACACAAAGAGCTCTCAGCATACACATATGAAGTACTAAGAAAATACTTTGAAATATTTGATATTACTTAGTGAATTATGCTAAGTATCAAATCTTCCGATGCCAAAACACCAATTATTCCGAAGCCAAATATGAAGTTTTCTAAAGCTTCAAAGACAAAGTCTTCCGAAACCAAAGACTGATTTCTTTCGAAGACAGAGAATACATGTCTTCTCTGACATACATTTGACAAAAAAGTTGAATTACCTTTTCGCTGCCATCTCTGAACACGTACCAACTAGCATGAGTTAGTGAAAAGTCCATGCTTTTGTCAACTGTAGATTAAGGTGTTGAGTCTGTAACTTTCCAACTATGTACTTTTATCCTTTTTGGTAATAGATAAGGATGCGAGCTATGGCATATCATAGTCACTAGTCAAAAGCCAATCTACCTTTTGATTCTACATTGATCTTGTTGTCAAAATTAGTTTTTCCAGCTAGCCTTCAAAGTATAGCCGACTGTAGGATGTAGTATAAAGTATCTCAAGTACTTGTATTCTAAATGTAAGCTTTGTAACACTTCTAAGAACTTGAGAGCAATATACATCATTCTTGAAAACCATATTGAGTTTTCTTGTTATTGTTCTTTTACTTGTGTTCTTTGTTTCATCCTAACCAGTTCCCTATTTGATCTGCTAAATGTTCTAAGTCTTTCCACCTTGTGAAACTGTTGTATTGACCCCCTTCACCAATCTTGCAGTGATGATGTCTCTGGACTAAGTCAAGATGATCCAAAGGATTATTAGCCTTCAGATCCTAAGGTAGAGAGCCAGTATGAGAAAGAGTTTTACTCTTTTTAACAACAACCTCCTACTGAAGATTCTAATGATGAGTTAGGTTCATTTGATTATTTAAATAGAGCAATTGAATATCCCGATATTTTTAGGAATAGTCTTAAGATTTTGTTTCATGACACTCAACTAGAAGAATCAGGACCGTATACGTACGGCATACTAACTGATAATGCGTGAAACCAGATCAAATAATGTGGAATCCTATTTGATTGGCGATCCAATCAGTGAGATTGCAATCCCGATCAATCTAACGATTAAAGAAACGTTAAGAACGAGTAGAAAACGATCAGATGCGAACTATGAACTTGGAATAGGCTTTCTGGACGCTCTCGACGACTAGGTTATGAGTATGTGTCAAAAGTTACGTTTTCCACGAATTATGTGGTATCTATAGGTTTGCAGTCTTCATTCGTGTGACTGAACCACTAGCATGGTTCAGTCGTGCGACTGACCCATGCGACTGATTCATACGCACGACTGAAAGTTCAGTCGTGCGACTGAGTCAAGCTAATGTCTCACTTGTATGACTGATCCAATCGTCTGATTCAGTCGTGCGACTGGTTCATTAGCATGATGTATTCATGCGTATGGACCATAAGTATGGTCCATTAGCATAAATCATCATATAACAACTTCAAACCTATATAATAAGTTTATGTATATGAATCAGATATAAGTAAACATCAAAGCACAAATCATATATTATTACATTGTTTCATTACACATTGTAAGCCATGACAGACTTTTACATTAAGCACATAAACTAGGGACATATGTATCAACAAACTCCCCTTGGACCTAGTTTAGTCTATTGTCTGACATCCTTCATATGCTCCTCAAACCTCTTGTACTTCTCCT